>PITA01004269.1:0-125850 GCA_004023965.1 Spilogale gracilis
AAAAAAAAAAAAGAAAAATGTCTGCCTATTTCTTCTGGCCATTTTTTAATTAGTTTATTTGTTTTGGGGGTGTTGAGTAATATCAGTTCTTCATATATTTTGGATATTAGGGCTTTATCAGATACATTATTTACAAATATCTTCTCCCATTCAGTAGATTGTCTTTTAATTTTGTTGATAGTTTCCTTTGCTGTGCAAGAGTTTTTTATTTTGATGTAGTCCCAATAGTTTACTTTTGCTTTTGTTTCCCTTACCTCGGGAGGCATATCTAGAAAATGTTGTTATAGCCAATGTCAAAGAAACCACTGCCTGTATTCACGTCTAGGAATTTTACAGTTTCTGGTCTCATATTTACAACTTTAATCCATTTTGAATTTATCTTTGTGTATGGTGTAAGAAAATCGTCCAGTTTCATTCTTTCCCATGCTTATTTGAATCCTCTCTCTCTCTCTCTCTCTCTCTCTCTCTCTCTCTAATGAGCCTAGCTAGAGGTTTATCAGTTGTGTTGATCTTTTCAAAGAACCAGCTCCTGGTTTCATTGATCTATTCTATTGTTTTTCTTTTAGTTTCTGTATCATTTATTTCTGTTCTAATTTTTATTATTTTTTTCCTTCTGCTAGGTTTGGCTTGTTTGTTCTTTTCCTAGCTCCTTTACGCATAAGATTAGGTTGTTTAAGATTTTTCTTGCTTTTCCTTTTTTTTTTTTTTTTAAGACTTACTTATTTTAGAGAGAGAAAGCAGGGGGAGAGGCACAGGGACAGGGAGAGAGAAATGTAGCAGACTCTGTGCGGAGTGCAGAGTCCAGCACAGGACTCCATCTTACGACTCTGAGATCAGGACCTGGGCTGAAACCAAGAATGAGAGGCTTAAATGACTGCACCACCCAGGCACCTTGAGATTTTCCTTGCTTCTTACAGTAGTGCTATAAACTTCCCTTTTAGAACCGTTTTTGCCTCATCCCAAAGATTTTGGACCATTGTATTTTTATTTTTGTTTGTTTCCATGTGCTTTTTAATTTTTTTTTGATTTCTTGTTTGACCCATTCATTATTTGTACCATATGATTTAACCTCCATGTATGTGTGGACTTTCCAGGTTTCTTCTTATGGTTGACTTCTATTTCATAGTGTTGTGGTTAGAAAAAATGCATGATATGACTTCAGTCTTTTTTAATTTATTGAGGCTTGTTTTGTGGTCTCATATGCATTCTATTCTAGAGAATGTCCTGTGTGCACTTGAAAAGAACATATATCCTGCTATACTATGATGGAATGTTCTAAATATATCTGCTAAATCTGTCTAATGTGTCCCTCCAAGGCACTTCTTTCTTCTTTATTTTCTATCTGGATAGATCTGCCCATCTATGTGATGGAGGTGTTAAAGTCCCCTACTTTTATTGTATGGCTATCGATTAGTCCTTTATGTTTGTTATTAAATGTTTTATGGATTTGGGTGCTCCCATGCTGAATGCATATATATTTACAATTGTTATATCTTGTTATTGGATTGTCCCCTTTATTATTATATAATGTCCTTCTTTGTCTTTTTCTACAGATTTTGTTTTAAAGTCTATTTTGTCCCATAAAAGTATTGCTACTCTGGCTTTCTTTTGACATTCTTTTTTGCATGATAAATGTCTCTCCATTTCCTTACTTTTAATCTGCAAGTTTCTTTGGGTCTGAAATAAGTCTTTTATAGGCAGCATATAAATGAGTGTTGTTTTCTTATCCACTTTGTCACCCTATGTCTCTTATTTGGAGCATTTATTCCATATATATTCAAAGTAAGTACAGATATGTATTTCTGACCATTTTGTTACTTGTTTTGTGCTTGCTTTTGTAGTTTTTTTTCCTAATCCTTTCTTCTCTTTCTCTTTTGCATTGTTTGCTGGTTTTCTTTAGTAATATACTTAGATTTCTTACTCTTTATTTTTTGCATATCTATTACTGTGTTTTGATTTGTATTTACCATCATGTTTATATAGGACATCTCCTGCATATAGCAATCTGTATTAAACTGATGGTTACTTAATTTTGAACTCATTCTTTACTCCTTTCCCTTCCACATTTCAGATATTTCATATCATATCTTATATTCTTTCATTTTGCTCTTTTCTTGACTAGTTTATACAGACATAGTTGTTGTAGTCATTGTTGTTGTTGTGCTCTTGTGCTTCCTATTTTTCTTACTCTTACTTATGGTTTTTGTTTTCCACTCACGGAGTCCCCCTTAATGTTTCTGGTAGGGCTGGTTATGAGTTCTTTCAACTTTTGTTTGTCTGGGGAAACTCTTTATCTCTCCCTCTGTTATAAATGTTTATCTGGCTGAATAGAGCATTCTTGCCTGCAGATCTTTCCCTTTCAGCACTTTGAATACATCATGCCACTCCCATCTGGCCTACCAAGTTTCCACTAAAAAATCAGCTAAAAGCCTAATGGAGTTTCCTTTGTATGTAGCTGTCTTCTATTCTCTTACAACTTCTAAAATTCTTTCTTTATCTCTATTTTTTTTTTTTTTGCCATTTTAATTACTATGTGTCTTGGTGCGGACCTCCTTGGGTTGAATTTGTTGGAGAATCTCTCTTCCTCCTGAATCTTGATCTCTATCTTCCTCCCCAGATTTGGGAAGTTTTCAGTTATTACCTCTTCAAACACATATTCTGCTCTCCTTTCTGTTTGTTCTCCTTCTGGGATTCCTACAATGCAAATGCTATTATGCTTGATGGAGTCACTGAGTTCTCTAAGTCTCTTCTCATTATGTAGTATTTGTTTGTCTCTCACCTGTTCAGCTTGATTGCTTTCCATTACTCTATCCCCCAGGTCACCAATACATGCCTCTGCTTCCTGTAGCCTACCATTTACCCTATCTATTGTATTTTTAATTTCATTTTTTGGGTTCTCATCTTTGATATGTTATTTTTTATCTCTGTCAAGGGTCTCACTAATGTCTTCCACCCTTTACTGAAGTCCAGTGAGTATCTTTATGATCATTATTTTTAAATTCTATATCAAGCATATTATTTATCTCTTTTGCTTAGATCTCTCTCCTGCTTAATTTTGTCTTATTCTTTCATTTGAGACATAGTTCTCTGTCTCCTCGTTTTGTCTACCTCTGTGTATTTGTTTCTGTGTATTAGGAAAGTCAGCTACCTCTACTGTTCTTAAAAGTAGTAGCTTTTAGGGCACCTGTGTGGCTCAGTGGGTTAAAGCCTCTGCTTTCGGCTCAGGTCATGATCTCAGAGTCCTGGGATCGAGGCCCACATCGGGCTCTCTGCTTAGAAGGGAACCTGCTTCCTCCTCTCTCTCTCTCTCTCTGCCTGCCTCTCTGTCTACTTGTGATCTCCCTCTCGGTCAAATAAATAAATAAAATCTTAAAAAAAAAAAAAAGTAGTGGCTTTATGAACAAGAGGTCCTGTGATGTCCTGCAGTACAGTGGTTCCTCTTCCCCAGAACCTGGCACTTCAAGGGAGTCTCCTGTGTGTATTGCTTTTAACCTGCTATTGTGTTTGTGTCGCTTTTCCTTTCACTATAGACATCTGCACTGACTCTTTGCTTGCCGTGGGCTGTGCTTGCTCTCTGTGATGTTACTGAGACTGAGGCAGGCTGGTTCTGAAGAGAGGTGACTGTAGAAGAGCTCAGGGGCCAGGTGGCCCTGCAAAAGCTCTGCTGAGCCACTAGTTCTAGGCCAGATGCCCTAAAAGGCAGTGGCCACTGAGGCAATGTTTCCAGAGGCAGTGGCTGGGTGGGGCATATACCACATTCACAGAATTTACACTAAGACCAACAGGCTTGGAGGCAGGTCCCTAGGAGAACTTATGGGTGGGACACACTGTTAGTAGTTTAGGTAGCAAGTGTCTGTGTGGCCCAGCCTCCTGCAGGTGACTCTGTGCTGATGTTAGGGAGCAGGGGAAGAAAATGGCAATTGCCAGATCCTCTGTTTACAGAGAAAACCCCCAACACACTCCAAAACCAGTATAAACAGATCTCCCTCCTGTTGTGCAAGCTGTCATTTCTATGTTGCTTCTCCTTGGGTTGTTGTCTTTTAAAGGGCCTGGACACAGCTATCACTAGCCCTCCAGAGTCATCTGCTTTTAAAGCTCCAGGCTGGGGGAGGCCGATCTCTGATGCCCTGCCATCTCTCCCTTGTCCCTTGGCAACAGATACATCTATATGAGCTGATACTCAAAAAACAAATCTCTCTGGAGAAGAAAACCCAAGACCTACACCATCAATACTCCCTGTTCCCTGTTGCATATATTCCCAACTTCAAAAGGAATGTGATGGATTGAGCTGTGAGGGGGGTTGGTGGCAGGGAGGAAAATTAGAACATAAAATTTAATATTTCTAGTTATTACTCAATAACAAATAAAGAATTCATTTATCTACCTGATAAAATTAAAAGAAAAACAATGACTTTTAAGATTCCAGTGAAGAGGTGCTTGGGTGTCTCAGTCAATTAAGAGGCCAGCTCTTGACTTTGGCTCAGGTCATGATCTCAGGGTCATGAGATCAAGCCCCATGTGGGGCTTCATGCAGTCTTCTTGGGATCCTCTCTCCCTCTCCCTCTGCCCCTCCACCCTCTGAAATAAATAAATCTTTTTTTAAAAAAAGATTCTGACGGACCTCTCTTCTGAGCAAAATCTGAGAGGAAATAGTAGAATGAGCTACACCCTATTCTTGCAGCTAGTCTTGAGGCACATAGCTGGTCTTCATCATTTCCCTCCTTAGTCCCCATTCTAAATTTGCTTCACTCTCATCTACTACTTTTGCTAGTCTCTGTGACTTCCCTGGTGATATGACCTCGAACCTCATCCCTGAAATACCTCAGCCATGGTCACTTTGCCCTTCTCAGGCTAAGGTTGCTGCACTAGTCCACTTACTGTGAATTCTGATCTAGTGAATACCAGGAGGCACTCAAATGGATCACCTGCAGCCAACATATTATTCTCACCCCCAATGTGTAACTGTAGCCTGCCACCACCTGATGGTTAGGGCCAATGACCCCCTACCTTCTTTTTCCTGGACATCAGAAGGCCAAAGGGCTCAAATAGTAGTCATAATTTGTAGCAGACTCTTCCTTATAGACCCTTCCTACTAGAATTGTTTCCCCTCTGGAGACCACAATTTCTAACCCTGCACAGTCCAGATTTGTGGAGATGAGAAGCACAAATTCCCCAAGTAGCTCACCGAAAATGAAGGAAAGTGGGGCCATTCTATAGTTCTCAGTCCAATGTATTCTTCCTACTGAGGATACAGTCACATATAAAGTTCGTTAATTCCAAAGAACGCATCTAGTGTTCTTTGATACACTGTGTCCTAGAGGATGACAACACCCTCTAAAATATTACCTCCAAGCTGGTACTTTAGTTGTGCCTTTAGCAGTTCATTGCAATGTTCTATCAGGCCACCCGAATAGTGAATCTTATGGGCATGGATCCTCTCCCATACCTTCTTTGCTAAATAGTAGGTCCCTTGATGTCTTAGTATGTATGATCCCATACCACTGAATCAAACTCTTAATAATCCCTCAAATAGCAGGACCAGAAGAGCTCCTGGAGGCAGGAAAAGAAAATCCACACCCAGAATATGTGATCTATTCCTGTTTGAATGAATCACTATCCCTTTAAGTATAGAGGTATACAATGTAGTCAACTTCCCAGAAAATGACTTACTGGTCTCCAAAGGGCACCATGTGGAGACTCAGTTAGCTAAAGATTCCATACAGGGTCACAACCAAGTATGTCTTTCCCAATTATACATTCAGGGACCGGGAAAATGACCACCAGATGGATCTTCAGACCCAATTTTCCCACTGTGAACCAAATCCAACCTAGTCATTGTGGCAAGAACTCCATTCATTTATTACCTGGCTCCAGAATGCCCACATTTTAACAGGAGGCCCATGATGATGCTCAGGGGCCCCAGGTATATATGTCAACTATGATTCTGTGTGCAACAATTCTTGAAATGTTTAGGTTCCCAGTGCTTAGTTATGCAGGTAAACAATAGTAGACTCCTTTAAGGGAGGACTAGGAGGATCATTATTGTGTATACCTTCTGTGGTGTTGCAGGATCATTCCTTCAGCCAGTATGTTCTAGACCCCAAAACTGGCTCAGGTCTAGAAAATGAGAAAGAGATTGTGACTTTTGTTATGAAAACTTCCCTCAGCCTTCTGACCATCCTTCCTGGATTGAACACTATACTCCCAAAATTCATGCCCACCTGGAACCTCAGAATATGACCTTATTTTGAAATAGGTTCTTTGTAGGTGTAATCAAGGTACAATGAGATCATACTGTGCCAATGTGAGGCCTTAATACAGTGATTCATGTATTTATAAGAGGAGGGAGATTTGGACTCAGACACACAGAGAGAACACCATATAAAAGTGCAGAGACACAGAGAGGATGTCACGTGACAACAGAGGTAGATATCGAAGTGATACATCAACAAGCCAAGAACACCAAAGATTCTGGAAAACCACCAGTAGCTAAGAGAGAAGAATGAAAGAGATTCTCCCTCAAAGCTTCCAGAAAGAATCAATCAACCTTGACAACACCTTGATTTCAGACTTTTAGCCTCCAGAACTTTTGAGAGAATAAATTTCTGTTGTAGCACCCAGTCTGTGGTTTAATACAGCAGCCCTAAGAAACTAATACACCATCCATCCTTGATTTATTTTGATGGTGCAGATTTAGTATCCTTGTCACTGTTTATCTATTTTGTCCCTAAAAATGCTGTGTTCTATTAACCACCCAGAACTTTCCAGATTAACAACCCCACTTCATTCCGTACTTGCTATTCATTATCATAATTGTGTCCACCTGGCTCCCGACGGTTAATCACTGCCACCCGTGGCAGCATCTCCTACCATCAATCCTGAGGAAAGCCATCACCAGATTTCATGGTGATGCTTACACCCCTTCCACCAGTGAATTCTGCATGGTCTTGCTAAATACTTCATTCTTTGAGCCTTAACATAATCACAGAGTGAGTTTTCTAACCTTTCACCATATGTCCACCCCATCGTGCTGACTTCTCTGAGCCCTTGAACCCCTTTTTCCATCCTTTGCCATGGCAGTTCTCACGCTGCACTCACTCAGTGTAGGCCACTGTACTTCCATGCTTTAGGAGCCACCCTAGAAGTGAGTTTGCACACCATCTCCTGGAGTTCTTGCCAAAGTGACGAATTCTGTTCCAGTAACACTCCTTCTTCCAACCTTATGTTCTTGGATCAGGCATTGGGGGTGAAGCGGAACTCCCTACCTCTGGATCACCACCAGAGTGCTGGGTGCCATCTTGGCTCCGTGAGCCCTCTCCCCAACCCTTCTGATAATTAAAACCTATTAAAACCTTTTTCTCCTGAGTCAGCCAGAGTACTTTCTCTTGTCTGCTCTGATAATTTGTTGTTGTTTTGTTTGGAATTTTTCGGTTTATTTTTTTCTTTCTTTATTTTTTGATTGGTACATCTTTAACAAAGTTATATTAGAAAGGGAAGACAAAGGAGAGACAGTAGTTGCAAAGGGCAATGTCAAGGAAGGGCAGAGAGTAAGGGTGTTTTCCCAGTATTTAAATAGCATGGCAAGGACCCTCACCCCACCATTAGAACAGGGTTGGTTAACACGTTAGATGCCAGGCCACCGGGAGATCCATGTGTCTCCAGAGGAGGTCAGGGACACTCAGGAGCATAGGAGGAGTAGGTACAAATGGGCATGCTAAATTCTTTCCTGTTTAACCACTGCTTTTAATGTACTAGAAAGTCCAGGAAAGAAAAACACCTAAGAACAAATATAGACTGGGGGGGGAGGGACTCATATGTGGGGACTTGTTGAAAATGAAACTTTCCAAACCCCTCTCCAAAGACTCTGATCCAGTAGGTCTGGGGTAGGACCCAGGAATCTCTTTTCACCAGTGCTTCAGGGTATTCTGATAGGACAGATCCACAGAACATATTCTGAGAAAGACTAGTCAGCAGAGGAAAAAAGGAAAGAGAACCCTGCAAGTGGAGCAGAAGTGGAAAAGAAGCAGGGTGCCAAGCCCAGAGAGTAGGGTCAGTATGGCTCTGTGACTTTCCTTCCAGGAGGACCCTGCAGACTAAGCAAAGAAGACAAGCATGTCCCCAGTCATGGGAGTCCAGGCTTGAGGGTGTTCTGGAGAAGTCCCCTGGAAGGAGGCAAGTAATCAGGGGTTATGGAGAGAGAAAAGTTCAAGGTTCAATCAGCTGAAGTGTCTAGACTAGGTAGGAAGGAGGAAAAACCAGAGGGATTCAAAAAATTGGGAGGAAATTGAGAATTTCAGTCGCCAGAAGTCTCTTTGAGGTCAGAGTGCTCTTGTGGGAGAAGTTGGAGTGAGGCAGAGAAGGGAGGAGACTGTGGTCGGCCTTGTAATGTGAAGCGGTTCTGGGTTATGACGGTCCTCAGAGTATGTTGTCCAGGAAATGGATAGCTGAACTGTAACAGAGACAGAGGAATGTGAAGAAAACAATATGCAGAAAACACAATGCTAGTGTGATGGGCTGAAAAATGGCCCCCCAAATTTATCCACGTCCTATTCCCTAAAACCTTATATAAAAATGTCACCTTGTATGGCAAAGGGGGGCAATGGGGTCTTGAAGGTGTGATTAAGGATCTTAAGACAAAGAGATTATCCTAGATTACATGAGTGAGTCCCAAGTGCCATCACATATGTCCTTGTCAGGGAAGGCAAAGAGAATTTTACATGCTCAGAAGAAGAGAAGTCAATATGACCATGAAGGTGGAGATTGGAACCATGTGGACACAAGCCTAGGGATGCTGGCAGCCACTGGCAGCTGGAAGGGGAAAGAAACAGATTCTTCCCTAAAACTTCAGGGGAAGTCCGGCCCTGCTGACACACCTGCCACCCTGATTTCAGCCCAGTGATGCTGATTTCAGGCTTCTGGTCTCCTGGACTATGAAAGAAAAAATTTCTGTTATTTTAGGTCACAGAATTTGAGTTAATATATTGCAGAGGCCACATGAACTAATACAGCTAGGTTGCTGATTATGTCACATGGCCACTGAAACATCGTAGACTCACCATGCATTGAGCCAGGAGTCTGATGATTATGAGGGAGTAAGCAGAATGCTCAGTAATGACATGAAGGCAAGGACAGAGAGGGTAGAATGAACCTCAAAGAGGAAGAGCTTTTACAAGATGGAGGAAGGGTAATTGTCTAGAAGTAGCGTGAGAGAGCAAGATGAGTACCACTCTCCCTGGCTTCAGGGATGCCACAAAAGAGTACTCTACCCTGCAGGCAGCTGTAGGGAAAGAGGGACCTAGAAACTTAACAAGTAGACTCTAGATTTCACTTTTTTTAAGGTGTTAGGGATGTGGATATGGAAGGATAATTTTTCTGCTGTTCTTCATTTCTAATTCTTTAGAATATCAAGTGCATTAAACATAAAAAATTTCAACCTAGGATTTAAGATATAGAATACTGTAAGCCACATGTAACTGGGACTATTATACATCTTCCCACCTTGTACAATAGCAAATCCAGTTTTGAGGGACCTGAGCTTTTTACAGTTTGATGGGTCTTCTTTAAAGAAAATTAAAAGAGTATTATCTAACATCACAAACATCATAAAATCCAGAAAAGTACATATATATTTATAATTGACTTTGTGATTTACCTCTATCTTTCCTGTACTTTTGTCCACATATTCTGAAAAGTTATGCAATATTCATCTTTGGTATACATAAGAAAATTAAATGTATTTTTAAATTATCACTATATTATACTGAAGTACAATCACAATATAAATCAAATTATTCTTATATCATATATGTTAGATAAACAAAATAGTTTTGTTTCTTGGGGTTTTGTTTTTTTTTTTTTTTGGGCTGTTCGTTGACTCAGTCTCAATTTTGTGTTCCCTTTCATCAGGAAACATCAGATTTTAGTAGAACAACACATACCAGCACCTTAAAGGTACGGTGCAACATTCTAGAATGGGTGATGCGTGCAACCTCTCCTACAGATATATGGACAGGTAGTACTACTGCTACAGATGCTGTCCTACCACATGGTAATGCTCATAAATTTAAATCCCCATCAAAAGAGAAAGGTTAATGTACAGTTATAATTGTACACAGCATTATCGAGAACCATGATGACAGGGAGAACTTCCATTCTGACTAGGGTTTAATGAAGACCGAACCCTCCCTTCAATAAATTTTCACATCTAGCTTTTTTTTTCTTTAAGATTTTATTTATTTATTTATTTGAGAGATAGAGACAGAGAGACTGAGAATGAGCTGGAGGAACAGCAGAGGGAGAAGCAGACTTCCTGTCGAGGGGGGAGCCTGATGTGGGGCTCGATCCCACGACCCTGAGATCATGACCTGAGCCGAAGGCAGATACTTAACCAACTGAGCCACCCAGGTGCCCCTCACAACTAACTTTAGAAAAGACATTTCTAATCATGCTTCTTCTCCACCACCTGCCTGGTATTTGTGTCAGACACTGTACGACACATCCATGTTGTAACACTACTTCCAGCCCTGAGACGAATATTTCACAAAGTTGGTTCACAAAGTCAGCCCAATGGACATCTGAAGTATTCCTAGAAGTCATTCTTTCACCAGAATAGCTAAAAATAACTATACACAGAAGTGACCACAAACCACATAACTCTATCCCTGTAAACCCAAAGTAAATTCATCCCCAATTCATCTTCCCCTTGCCAGAACCCAAAAATCCCTACAGCCATTTGAATACCACCCAATTCAAGAGGAGGTGCAATGGGAAGGAAGTTGGAGTGGAAATAGATCATTTTATTTTATTTATTTATTTATTTATTTTTGCAAGTTTTTCAAAAACCACACCCATGTAACCACATTGCTCCATTTTACTTGGCTTCACAGTAAATCTGCCTATAGTTGCAGGACTCTTAACATGCTCAACAAAGCCACCTTCTTGCCAGGAAAAGGGCATTTGCAAAAACCTACAGTCTTACAGATTTGAGGTCCGATCTATTGTAACTGAAGTATTTCTGGTTAGTCACATCCCATCCCAGCAAACTTTACAGGACATCCAGCTTTTTAGGCTGTCCTGAAATCTGGCAAGGTTTGGGATCACTGATATAAATGGATCCTTAAATGTTTGTGATTGTGAAAGCCTTATTTGTGGTAATGTGATCAAATATGCATTGTCCTTCCAACCTCATTTTGTGTCTTTATTTGAAGTCAGTAAGCCATGAAAACAGGAAATGAATACTGACCAAAATGAGCATCAGCTCTTTCTTTGCATCGGGTTCTTAAAAGTGTCAGCATTTGTCAATAGAAATGAAATGCATTGTATGAGAATGCAGCATGTGTAGGCCAGGTAGAAGGCAGACAGTTGGCAAGAACAGATCATAATGACTTCTAAAATCATTAACTTTTGTCAATTTTGTTTCATCATCTGTCAAATGAGAAAGCCATCATGTCCTCATGAAATGGCTATCCACAGCTGGGAGAGCAGAACCCAGAACTGCTGCTTTATCAGCTGGTAGGTGCACTTCGGGGTGAGTTAAAGTAGCATCCACATTGTGTGAGATTAAAAGACATGCTTCCAGTTATAAACCTGAGCCTTCGTCTTCAAAGAAAACTGAAATACTCAGGTTCTAAATGAGAAAAATGGCAGGAGAGCTTGGTGTAGCAACATATTACCTTCCCCACAGCAAGCTCACTAACCTCAATGCTTACCTCTATTACCCAGGGAGCTAGGAAGTGGCAATCACAACTAATTCCTCCCTTTCAACTGGTCATTTCTCCAGACCCATGGACCAACCAGAGTCTGCATGAAGAGACTCACCGGGTGTGAAAACCCCCTAAAGCCTCATGCCTGGCCAAAGTCCTACTCAGCTGCTTTCAGATAACCCCCATAACATAGCACTCATATTCCCACTCTTCAGGTAAGAAACCCTGTCAGCCTGGGAGCATTCATTGCCGTAATTAACTTCCCACAGGCTAGAAGATTATGGCATTAAATCTGTGTTCAGATTATAGAGCTATAATCTTGTGAAAAAGTTCAGTGTCCTTATCTTAACACTTACTCCAAGAGCTATGCTGATACATTGAAAGATTTAATTAATTTTGATCTTTTTTATTAGCTAAGGGGAAAGATGAAGACAAAACAGGGATATAGTAGGAAGAAAAAGAAGTTCCAATTTGACACTACCCAAATTATCCCTATCCTATAAAAACATTATAAAGATCATTTCTACAAGATGAGAACCATTTAAAGTGCTGTTATATATTGTTCAAATTTAAGAAAACAGGTCTGTTTTGGGACTGTCAGGAAAGATGTATTATACATACTCTTGGTTATCAGAGGTAGCCTTATATGTAGGAGGAATGGTGGCCATATTTGACCATATTTCAGGAAAGAGAATCTGCATTTTGGGGCACTATATATATTTTATCTTACTCCTAATACTTCACAAGGAAGCTGAAATTCTCACTATTTTATACATAAGAAACCTGGGGCCCAGAGACTTTAATCAACTTGCCCAAGGTCACAAACCTACTCAGTTACTAAGCCAGGATTCAAAGCCAGGTCCATCTGTCTACACCATGTTACTTTCCTGGAGCTCCTAGCAACCCCGATAAGTCCAGTTCAACCTAAAGAACCAGCTTCCAATTGCTGGGTCCAATCCTTAAACCCCCTCATCATGGATAAAATCTTTCCCACAAATAGTGAACTAAGATTTTAAGTTTGAAAAAAAGTCTATTTCCATGTGTTAATTTAAATGAAGTTACAAATGCATAAGTTTACAAGTGTTTCTGTGAAGGAAGTTTGGGTACAAATAAGGATCTTATAGTAAAGATTGTTCATGTCTCCTCAGCACTCCCCAGAAGACTTCCCACCCCAGTGATAATTTGGTCTAGGCTGAGTCAAACAAGATCCCACTCCCCTGTCACAGCAATTGGTCCATGGACGGGCACAATGCCAAACAGACTGTGAAGCTACACACTGAGCATGGCACCTTGGGTCCCTAATGACTGTGTGGACCAAAGCCACCCATTCTTCCTACTCCCACTCCTCCCCTACCACAAACCACCCCAGCATCCTGGAATACCCAGTCTACACTGTTGTAGGAGCAAGAACACATTTTTATTTTGTTAGAAGCATTGCATTTTGGGGTCTATTAATTATAGAAGTTTAGCCTGTACTAAATAATAACAACCATCAATAAATGTTAGCTTCATTCTTGCCCCATTCCTAGATTCTCCCATTTAGACCTCTTCAAGGTTTCCAGCAATTTTCTTTAAAACATTAGAGTTCCTTTAAGGCATTAGAAATCTACAGATACAGTGGATATGTAAAGATAGCCACTTCTTAAAAGATTCTGATATAGTTAACATACAGTGTTAAATTAGTTCCAGGTGTACAATACAGTGATTCAACAATTCTATATATTGTTCAGTGTTCATTCAGGTAAGTGTACTCTTGATCCCCGTGACCTATTTCACACCCTCTACCCCTCACATAACCATCTGTTTGTTCTCTATAGCTAAGAGTCTGTTTCTTGGTTTATCTCCTTTTTTTCCTTTGTTCATTTGTTTCATTTCTGAAATTCCACATATGAGTGAAATCATGTCGTACTCATTTGTCTTTATCTAACAAGCTTATCTCACTTACTTTATACCCTCTAAGTCCATCCATGTTTTGCCAGTGCCAAGATTTCATTCTTTTTCATGACTGAATAATATTCCTCTGTGTGTGTGTGTGTGTGTGTGTGTGTGTGTGTGTACACACCACATCTTCTTTATCCATTCATCAATCAATGGACACTTGAGCTGTTTCCATAATCTATTATAAATAATGCTGCAATAAATATAGGGGGAGCATATATCTTTTCAAATTAGTGTTTTCATATTCTTTGGGTAAATGCCCAGTAGTGGGATTACTGGATCATATGGTGATTCTCTTCTTAATTTTTGAGGAACTTCCATACTGTTTTCCAGGGTGACTGTACCAGTTTGCCTTCCCACCAACAGAGCATGAGGGTCCTTTTCTCCATATCCTCGCCAACATTGTTGTTTCTTCCATTTTTTATTTTAGCCATTCTGACAGGTGTGAGGTGAGATCTCATTGTGTTTTACTTGAATTTACCTGATGATGTGTGATGTTGAACATGTTTTCATGTTTCTATTGGCCATCTGTATGTCTTCTTTGATGAAATGTCTGTTCATGTCTTCTGCTCATTTTTAATTGAATTATTTGGTTTTTTGGTATTGAGTTGTGTACGTTCTTTATATATGTTGGATACTAAGCCTTTATTCAATGTCATTTGAAAATATTTTCTCCCATTCAGTAGATTGTCTTTTAGGTTTAGTTTTTATTTAAGACTTTATTTATTCATTTGAGAGAGAGAGTGAGTGACAGAGAGAACACAAACAGGGGAAGAGGCAGAGGGAGAGGGAGAAGCAGACTCCTTACAGAGCTGGGACCCTGACGTGGGACTCCATCCCAGGACTTGGAGATCATGACCTGAGATGAAGGCCAATGCTGAACCATCTTAGCCACCAAGGTGCCCCTGTCTTTTAGTTCGGTTGACAGTTTTCTTCATTATGCAGAAGATTTTTATTTTGATATAGCCACAGTAGTTTATTTTTGCTTTTGTTCCTGTTACCTCAGGAGACATATCTAGAAAAATGTTGTTATAACCAATGTCAGAGAAATTACTGCCTATGCTCCCTTCTAGGATTTTTATAATTCAGGTCTCATGCTAAGGTTCTTAATCCATTTTGAGTTTGTTTTGTGTATGATGTAAGAAAGTGATCCAGTGGGGCACCTGGGTGGCTCAGTTGGTTAAGCCACTGCCTTCACCTCAGGTCATGATCCCAGAGACTCGGGATCAAGTCCCACATCGGGCTCCCAGCTTGGCGGGAAGCCTGCTTCTCCCTCTCTCACTCCCCTTGCTTGTGTTCCCTCTCTGGCTGTGTTTCTCTCTGTCAAATAAATAAAATCTTAAAAAAAAAAAAAAAGTGATCCAGTTTCATTCCTTTGCATGTACCTATTCAGTTTTCCTAGCATCATTTGTTAATGAGATTGTCTTTTTCCGATTGCATATTCTTATAAATGTGGCCACTTATATAATTAATCATATGAATAACAAAACTTTATTAGAAATGTAAATAATAAAAATAATCAATCCTCTTCTTCCTTTTACCTAATTCCTACTGGGCATCTGGGGTAAGGTTAGATCTACCCAGGGGAGACCTAACTGAAAAAAAATTAATATCTTTCATTTGATAGCAACCCAACACCTTAGAATAGAGAGGGAAAATTCCCTTTCTACCAGTAAACCCGCAGATAGCATCTCTCCTTCCATTTTTCTCTCTCTACTGAAGAACCTATCAGATTCTTCCTTTGTAGTTTGAAAAACTGAGGCAGAATTTGGATTACTGGTTTATAAGCAATGAATTTGGAGACTCTAATTTGACTTGTTTTTAATTCTTTAGGTTGTGTCCTCCATTAGCTGTATAGTTTCCTATGGTAAATCATCCAAGATAAGTAAATCTAATTACATCAACTAACACCTAGCAGCATAAATTCTAGAAAACACTTTGTGCATGTCAATAACTTGAAACTTGGGATGCATTGGTTCCCAGGATTGATCTCAAAAGCCCATTTTGGCTCATAATGGAATGATTTTCCAAATGTGGTTTCTGAATTAGAAGCATCAGCATCACGTGGGACTTGTTAGATATGCCCCACCCCAAACCTATTAAATTAGGAACTCTGGAGTCTGGCCTAAGCCAAAATGCTAATATGTTTTCATAGTGTACCAAAACATCAACCTTTGCAATCAAAAGTAGGTTACAGCAGGGGTGCCTTGGTAGCTCAGTCAATTAAGTGTCTGACTCTTGATTTTGGCTCAGGTGATGATCTCAGGGTCATGAAATCAAGCTCTACATTGGGCACCATGCTGGCCATGGAGCCTGCCTAAGATTTTCTCTCTCCTCCCTCTTCCGCTTCTCGCCTGTACATACACTCTCACTCTTTCTCTATATATATAAAAAAGTAGATTAAAGCAAGCACACCTACCACCCAGATTTTGGTTTCTAATAACATTCTCCCCCCGCCCCAAAAAAAGGAACCAAGGTTCCTTGGAGAAATGGATGATTCTAGAACTAAGACAGAAAATATACAAGATGAGCCTGCAAGAAAGTAAGGAAGAGCAGCAAGAAAAACCCCACAATGATGGGTACGCCAAAGGGACTGAGTAGCCAACTGACAGAGCTCCCGATGGCCAAAGCTGGAACAGTACAAAATAAAGAAATATTGAATCATAACCCAAAATATAAAATATCCATGAATCCATACTGGTATAAATAAGTAATTGAATAATTGATTAACCAAATAAATAGGAGATAATAAACAAATCTCCTGTGCAAAAGAATTCCAAATAATTTATACAGATACTCAACCCTCAAAGAAGTGAAAATATCTATTCATTCTTTAGGCATAGGCTACACATAGGGACTGCCTTCCTATCGCAAGAGAGGAAAAAAGGTAACTTTATCAGAAACCTGATAAACACTGTGGTATCGAGGTGATCAACATCAACACGGACACTGACATGAGAGGATGAATATGATATCTTACTTCTGTGATCTCCCTCCCTAAAACACATAACCTCAGTCTTACCATCAGAAAAATACCAGGCAAATCCCAACTCTGGGTCAGTCTACAGAAGCCTTGATGAGTACTCTTCAGAATTGTTGAAGTCATCAAAACCAGGGAAAGTCTGAGAAACTGTCACAGCCATAAAGAGCCTAAGGAGACAAGACAACTAAATGTAATGTGGTGTCTTGGATGGGATCCTGGAACATAAAAAGGACATTAAGTAAAAAAATTAAGGAAATCTAAAAAAAAACTATAGACTTTAGTTAATAACAATGTGTTCATACCGTTTCATTAATTTTAACAAATGGAACATAGGAATATAAGATGGAGAAACTAAGTGTGAGATATATAGGAACTCTGTATACTATATTCTAATAAATTTTTCTGTAAGGTTTCTGAAAAATGAGGTTTATTTTTTAAAAATGTCAAGTAGATTACAGTAACTCTGATGTTAGTGTTTAAAGACAAGCATACATCCCTTTAGGGAAAGAAATCAGAGTATAAATGAAGATTTATGATTCTGAAATAATTTCAAGGCATTTCTGGGCTCTGAAGATTGGTTTCACTGTACATTAGCTCAAGTTCAGACTCAGCTTCTACACCATAAACCCACAATTACAGTGCCTAAAGCTAGAGATGCATTAATTTCTCATGGAACATGTAGCAGTATAGGGTTAGCTGTCCGGAATAGACATGACACCTCCACAGGGGCAAGGCACAGACTCCTTCCCTATTGTTGCTCTACCATCTCAAGGACCCCATAGTCCAAAGTGTTTCATCCATAGTCCAAGATATGTCATCACTATTACCACAGCATCCTAACCAACAAGAAGGGGAAAGAGGTCAGGGAGGACCTACCCCTCCCTGCTTACAGAGGAACCTTGAAGGTGCACACATCCCTTTTGCTCACTTCCATTTACCAGAACTTATTCACATGACCTGGCTTTGTAGCTGGGTGCAGAGGAGGTTAGGAAATAGGATCTTTATCCTGGGAAATCATGTACCCCACTAAATATTAGAGTTCCTATTGTCATAGAAGAACTAATTGATATTGGAGGTCAATTATCAATCTCTATCACACTGATTGCTTAATAAATAAGCAATTTTTACCTCCACTCTTGAGACTATCTAACATAAAACAAAATGTGACCTAGCATGTTGGGGTCATTTTTAGATGGGATCACAAAGGCTCACTATTTGCACCAATAAGGTTTTTACCTTTCTCACTTGCTCAACTCTAAATTCAAAATGTTCTTCTTATTTTACCTTGAACTCTTCCTTTCTGGTAGCATAGTTTTTCCAGTATGTCTCTTATTTTATTCTTTTTTGTTTCCATGTTTTCGGTATATCTTGTGTTATGGATCATGCTAAGTGGATTGCGTTCTCACCAAGAGACTAAGGGTCCAGCGTTGCAATGACCTCCTCAGTCCCTGAGGGAGCCCAGACTTGAATTCTAAGGTTGTGACTCCCCACCTATATTGCCCTCTTCTGGACTAAACGCTTCACCACAAGAGACTGCAGTTAAGATAGCCCTCCATTTAACCAACCGAACTGATCCATATGATGGGGTCATGAATGATTTTGACCCAGGTTCAGAGTCCAAATCCCCAAGCTCCTCAGTTGCACTCCACTGTTATCCAGGGCAGAGTGTGTGACATTGAGTCTAGGAAATTTCTGATCCCAAAATGGGTGCCACTGTGGGTGGAAGGGAGGAATCACCCTCCACCTCTCCAGTTCTAATCCTCCCAAAGGCCTGCAAAGAAGAGAACTGGATGAGGGCCATGGATCTGGAGGGAAGAGAAGGAACCCATGATTAACCCCCTGGTCATCCCATCCACTAGCCTATCAGATGTCAACTACAAATGACCAGGAAGAAAGACATCACTGGAAACAAAATCAAAGAAGATTATTACCTACAGAGACCATTTACATATAAGAGGTGGGTAAAATATAAACATACTCAGAAGATGCATTACAGTTGCTTAACAAAATGGCCAACTTTTTCATTTTCTTAAATAAAAATATTGCCCAGTGTGTACTTTTCAAATGTTTGGATTTGCCAAAGGCTATTATGCACTACCTTTCAGGGGCACATTAACTTCACAAGGCAGGGTATCTCCAACAAATCTAGAGTTGAAATGAATGGTGAAAATACAGAACTGGAAATGCAGGGTCTCTGGAAATAAGGGTAAGGACCGCTCAATGTCAAGATACTACTATATTATTCTTTCTAGGAGAAGAAGGGACATGCTTTTTAAAAAATTTTTAAGATTTTATTTATTTATTTAAGAGAGAGCAAGAGAGAGAACATGAGAGGGGAGAAGGTCACAGGGAGAAGCAGACTCCCTGCAGAGCTGGGAGCCCAATGTGGGACTCGATCCCAGGATTCCGGGCTCATGACCTGAGCTGAAGGGAGTGGCTTAACCAACTGAGCCACCCAGATGCCCTAAGGGATATGCTTTTAAAAAGAAAAAAATGTCAGCTCATATGCCACAGATCAGGATGGGAAGCAAATTTCAGGTTCCAGTCTTTGCAAAGAGACTGCCAGCTTTAAAATCAGCCTGAAGATGGTAAATCTAATGAAAGATCAAAGTTCCTTATTATCAGTTTCTGTTCCTTATGCAGATGACACTATGTCTCCCTGCCTAGAAGCAGGAATATATGTGGTTCACCAGGGTTTTTTTCCAGATCTCATTTTCTCACCCTTTTTAATCCTCAAACCCCTCATTCTTCTTCAATCAAAATTTCAATGATAATTTCACTAATTCACTTTTAATGTTGCCCAATGACCTTTGACACAGGACATAGAAAATCAGTATCCAGATGAAAGGAAATGTCCTTACCCATATTCCAAAAGCCATACTTTGATCCCTGGCCTCCAGAAGCTCACACTAATGGTGGAGAAAGTGAATGTCCTGGGTTGGGGGGAAGATACTACAAGAAGAACATCCATCACAGCATGATTTATAATAATCAAGACTGTGAACAACGTCACTATGGAAAGTAACCTCAGAAATATGAATATAATTATTAATACATCATGGCAGTACCATATGGTAAAACATCCTATTGCCCTTTAGATTAAGGTTCATGAAGAGTTTTAATAAGCTAAGAAAATGCTTTTGGTTTTGTTTTGTTTTGTTTTTATTTTTTATTAACATATAATGTATTATTTGCATCAGGGATACAGGCCTGTGAATCATCAGTCTTACACAATTCGCAGCACTCACCATAGCACACACCCTCCCCAAGGCCCATCACCCAGCCACCCTATCCCTCCCCTCTGCCACCCCCTAGCAACCCTCGGTTTGCTTCCTGAGATTAAGAGTCTCTTGTGGTTTGTCTCCCTCCCCAGTCCCATCTTGTTTCATTTTTTTCCCTCCCCACCCCCCATGGCCCCCTGCACTGCCTCTCAAATTCTTCATATCAGAGAGATCATATGATACTTGTCTTTCTCTGAGTGCCTTATTTCACTCAGCATAATACCCTCCAGTTCCATCCATGTCATTGCAAATGGCAGGATTTCATTCTTTTGATGGCTACATAGTATTATATAAGATAGATAGATAGATAGATAGATAGATAGATAGATAGATAGATAGACAGATATAGATAGATGAGAGAGAGAGAGAGAGAGAGAGAGAGAGAGAGAGAGATCACATCTTCTTTATCCATTCATCTGTTGATGGGCATCTAGGTTCTTTCCATAGTTTGGCTCTTGTGGACATGGCTGCTATAAACATTCAGGTGCATGTGCCCCTTCGGATCACTGCATTTGTATCTTTAGGGTAAATACCCAGTGTGTGATTGCTGGGTTGTAGGGTAGCTCTATTTTCAACCTTTGAGGACTCACTATACTGTTTTCCAGAGTATATGTGTTTTAATGCCTGTGTTTTAATATTAAGTAAAAATGAAGACAAAATTGTTTGCAACATGGTCACAATTATGTCAAAAAACAAGTAGGGCAAAACAGAGCAAAATTTTATTGTCTTTGGGTGGTGAACTTACAGGTGACTTTCTTTTCTTTCTATTTTTCTATTTAAATAACTGTTATTTTTAGAATAATGACATCTATTTTGGGTGTTTTATATATTTAACTCATTTAATCTCTCAAAAACCCTATGATAGGAATATTGTTATGCCCCATCTGTAAAAAAGAGACAAAGAAACAGAGAGTTGAAGTACATTTCCCATTATCACACAGCTCTGAAGTAATAAGACAGTGGAGTGAATTAGTATTTGAATTTGCCTATAGGGCTCTAATGTCTCCCTATAATAAATTTGTCTTGCTTTCTATTAAAAGCCTTAAAGGACATTTTTAAAAAACCAGTAGTCACAATTTGCTGTAGAAATTCAAAGGAAGAAGGCCCTCCAGCCTGGGAATCAGGGAAGTCTTAGGCTGAATGGGATTTAAATATGCACTACTTGGGGTGTCTGGGTGGGTCAGTTGGTTAAGCTTTAGACTCTTGATTTTGGCTCAGGTCATGATCTCAGGGTCATAGGCAGAGCCCCACATCCGGCTCAGTGCTCAGCATGGATTCTGCTTGAGATACTCTCTCTCCCTCTCCCTGTGCCCCTCCAGCCTCTGTGTGATCACTCTCTTTCTCTCAAAATAAATAAATAAGATCTTTAAAAATAAATAAATAAATAAATAAATAAATATGCACTACTTAAAGGAAGGCCCTGTCAGGGGATGGAACGGTAGGAGCTAAGGCAATCCAACTTGCCATCAGTGGCCTGCAAACAATGAAGATGCATTGTTTTTATACCTAATGTTTACATTTTTTTTCTATGTCTTAGATCACCTTCCATCTCCGGGGAGAGTTTATTCTGATCCTCCATAGAGCCTGTTTTTTTTGTTTATTTTTCCAAAAATCCAATGCTCTTTCATAAAATGTCCACATTAGAAGGTACCATTCAAGCAAGGGTCCCTTCTGCACTATTCTTAACAGGACACTCACCTGAAGTGGGTGGCGAGGGTCTGTATTCTTAGGGTATCTTTGTGACCCTGATGCACCAGCCCTTTGCTAGACGATGGCGTGGCAGGGTGAGCAGCAGCACCAGCAATAACAAATAGCCAGCACCCCCTGATGGTCAGAGCACAGCAGAAAAGAGCTTGGGATTTGAAGTCACGCTTGGGATTGAATCCAGGCTCTACCACCACCAAGTTATGTGACTGGTAAATTTCCTTAATTCTCCGAAAAACTCTGAATTGCCAAGCGGGTTTTATAATGCCACAATAATAAAACTTACATGAAATAATGACTATAAAGTCCCTGGCATTAAGAGCAAAATAAATGATGGGGATATAGGGAAGGGTGGCTGTATGTGTATGTGTGTGAGAGAGAGAGATGTCCGTCCATACAGAGATGACAGGCGTGACGGCTTCCACACCCAGGACGAAGAGTATCTGGAAGAACAGGGCTTGTTAGGCATCTTCTCCCTCTGCTGGATCTCCTGACCGGAACTTTGGGGGGTTGGGGGGGGGGGCTGGTTTTGTGCTGCTGCCTCTACTACAAACAGCCAGCAGAGAGTGCTATTTTGCCCCTGTTTGAGATTTTTTAATGTAGCCAGAGTTTGGGTTTTTCCCTCTCTCATTTTTTTTTAAGATTTTATTTATTTATTCATGAGAAACAATGAGAGAGAGAGGCAGACAGGCAGAGAGAGAAGCAGGCTCCCCACTGAGCAGGGAGCCTGACTTGAGACTCAATCTCAGGACCCCGGGATCATGACATGAGTGAAGGCAGACGCATAACCATCTGAGCTACCCAGGCGCCTATCGTCTTCTTTAAAAGAAAAGAAAGTGGAACCCACCCGCCCTTCCAGTCTGTTCCCTGATCCCATAAAGCTTCCTTGTGCAGACTAGCCAGCCATAGGCCGGTCTCAGCAACCCCTGAATACAAAGCAGGCCCCATTAAGGGCAGTTGGCCTCCTGCCCTCTGCTCTTCCCAGGGCGGGACCCTCCGGCTTCCCTGCTTCTGGAAAAGGCTCTTCCCAACACCTAGGACCTCAGACACTTTTCCCTCTGGCCCATCCGTTCCCATGCTGAGCACCAGGCCCTGCTTGACTGAAGAATATTCCTGGGTGCTCCACTTAACATCTGAGCCTCCACCTCCTCACATGCCCAGCATCAGCTAATTCCCAGGCTTCTCGGGAGGAAAGATGAGATGATACAGGTGAAAGTGCTCACAGTCTGCAAGTGCCCCTCGAGGGTCCTGCATTAATATTAACATCTAGCAGGAGGGCCCCAGGTGGCATCACACAAGCCCCTCCTTCTCTGCCAGCTTTCACCCCTGTTCCTCCCCCCCCACCCCGACTGGAGGGGGAAGAAAACTGAAGCATTCTTCTGCTCAATTTCACTCGCTTCCCCAAGTTAGAGTACGGGTTGCTTATGAACACGCCCGAAAGCCCCAGCAGTCCAGTGAGTCTTCTCCAAACCACAGGGAACTGGGGGAGCCGGGTTTTGCTACAAGAGGATTCACACTTAGAGAAAGGGGGCTGCTGGGTTAGGAAAGTGAAGTTTCCCAAAGAGCTCTGAGATTAAAGAGAAAATGTCACTTTGTTTCTGGCCAGAGGAAAGAGCCATGAACCGCACGTCAGTAGCTCTTCCAGAGCGGCTCAAGCTTGGGCGGGGGGAGAACATCAGATGTCACTGTGCCTCTGTTTCCTTGCCTGGAAAATACAGAGAATCACAACCTGCCCTTCCCACTACTCCACAGAGGTTTTAGGAGGGTGATACCAAATTATCCCCACCACAAAAATAACATTTAGCACTTATTATATATTAGACACTGTTTTCAGTGTTTACCCGTAAATCCTCAGAACCATTCCACGTGAGAACAATACCATGAGGGACAATTATCCCCATGTTATAGATAAGGAAACTAAGCGCCAGGGAACTATCGTGATGACTGTACAGTATTTGTGTGACAGCCGCATAAGGTTCTCATGTCTCCTTCAGGCAGGGCGGGTGGGGGAGACCCAGATCAGGCAGCAGAATCGGGAAGCACCCTCCCCAACCCCCCAGTGCCTGAAGGCCTCCCTCCATCCCCCCACTGTGCTGGGCCAAGGGCCCTACCCCACAGATGGCTAGGCTTAATGATTTCACAAGGGAAGCACTTGTTTGTGACATTGGGAATTCTCGGAAATTATAATGAGGGCAAATCACTCTTGATTCATTATGAGTCAGGCACTGTGCTAAGCACTGAACAGGCATGGCTGGCTTTCTTAATAGTCTTGTGAGGTTATTGCTATTGATATTGCCATTTTACATTTAAGACTTAAAAAGCATAAGAATCCAGGCCAGCGGTCAGCAAGCAAGAGACCACATGCTGGCACCTGTTTCTGTAATTAAAGTTTTATTGGAACACAGTTGTGCCCACTCAGTTAAGTCTTGTTTCTGTTTGCTTTTGCATGGCAGTGGCAGAGTTGAGTAGTTACAACAGACGCCTGGCAAGGCCTGCCAGCCTAAATATCCCCAAAGTATCACTAAATTATCGCAGGTCCGGTTAAGAAAGTTACCCTATTCCCGCTTGGGAACCAAACTGCGGGCATTTCAGTTCTGGCTCCGCCTCTAAGCTGCTCTGCAACCTGGAACAAGTTCTTTCGCTTCTCTGGGCTCTGGCTTCCTCATCTATAAAGTGGAGAGGATAATAAAAGCTACAGCAGGGGATTGCTGCAAGGCCAGCCTTTGCAAAGTATGCCTCACAGACAAGGCATGTCCTCTGGTAGCTAGAAATGCAAATTCTGCTTCACCCCGCACTTGCTAAACCAAAAACACTGGGGGCCAGGCCCAGCAATCTGTGCTTTAACAAGCTTCCTGGTGATTCTGATGCCCGCTGAAATCTGAGAACCACTGATGTTGCGTTGAAAGCCATTCCCCCCGGTAAGTGCAAAGTTTGCTATTATGATTTACTTTAGATTGGTATTTAATCCACCTTTGTGTGTTCTGTGGGTTTATCTTGAAAATCAGCCTTAAGTTCATAAGCTTTTAGTAGGAGGACTAACATTTGAGGGTTTTTTTGTATCCACCTAGTACCAAACATACTTCAGGTGCTTATTCAACATTATTTGATTGGTTGAACAATTTCTAAAAATGGGGTTGTTTTCCTGGGATCTATGAAGCCAAAGTGGCCTGGAGTACGTGGGTGGGCCTCAGCAGATCTTTGTGTCCCTTAACGTTATGCAAAAATGTTTGCATGGATGGATCTGCATTTTTCTCAGTAGATGTCCTGATATTTTTCTGCACATTCTCAAAGACTCCCCAGCATTTTAAATAGCACTGCTCCAGAACATGAGCAGCCACATGTTAAGGTAAAGGACTATAAGTGCCATCGAACTGGAAAGAGGACCCCAAGGAACGTACTCTTTCTATGGAGCGAGGGGGGGGAGGGGGAGCCTGAATGCAAAGATGCCCATCCCTGTTCTTTCTCTATTTCCCCTTCTCTGCCCCTGCCCCAGCCACCTCTGCCCTCCACCTCCTGGTTTCCCTTTCTCCCTGGAATACCTCTTCTCTTCTTCCAGAAAGCGGGGTAGACAACTCTGCGTCACATCACAGAGACAGGCTGTTTAATTTGAGATGAGTGTTACGTTACTCATTGCTCAGAGCCCCCTTTGATCCACCAACGTTTGCTTCTTTTATCCCCATAGAGAGCATACATTAGTGCCCTGAATGCTTCCTGGTTTTGTTGTCTTTTAGAGGCCATCGGAGATTATTTATTTGGGAAAGCAGATGGATATCTCGTTTAATGTCAAAATAATTACTGTTTGGTTGGTCTGATAGTTTATTTGCGCTTTCAGTGTTTTTATGTTTACATCAAAAGAGCATTGCTAAAATTATGTTTTGTCTGTTAAAGTAAACAGGATATGACAACCTTTTTAACCAGTTGAACTATCTGAAGAGTTGGTTTATTAAAATGGTTACAGGATAACGGAACCAATTGGGAATGGTCACTCGAGTTGAAATGCGCAGCTGTATGCTTTCTATTTGTACAAAAGCAAGAAAGAAGCAGTAAACCCGGCTTTAAAGAAGGGGCAGTATAATGAAGTGGTTAAGAATAGACTTTAGTGGGGTGCCTGCGTGGCTCAGTTGTTAAGTGTCTGCCTTCAGCTCAGGTCATGATCCTGGAGTCCTGGGATGGAGCCCCACATCGGGCTCCCTGCTCGGCAGGGTGCCTGCTTCTCCCTCTCTCACTCCCCCGGCTTGTGTTCCCTCTCTAGCTGTGTTTCTCTCTGACAAATAAATAAAATCAAGAAAAGAAAGAAAGAAGGAAGGGAGGGAGGGAGGGAGGAAGGAAGGAAGGAAGGAAGGAAAGAAGGAAGGAAAGAAGGAAGGAAAGAACGAGAGAGAGAGAAAGAGAGAGAGAAAGAAGGAAAGGAGAGAACGAGAGAACGAGAGAACGAGAGAGAACGAGAGAGAGAAAGAAAGAAAGAAGGAAGGAAGGAAAGAAGGAAAGAACGAGAGAGAGAACGAGAGAGAGAACGAGAAAGAAAGAAAGAAAGAAAGAAAGAAAGAAAGAAAGAAAGAAAGAAAGAAAGAATAGACTTTAGCTCTGGTTTCCAATCCCAGAGGAAATGTGCCCATTTTTCCTCTTTTCAATGAATCACTACAAGCTAGTTCATCTACCTGGAAGAGTTTCTCCAGCCACACACCTTTATCATTTGCATTTAGCAACTTTTATTGATAAACTAGTTCTCTGGTTTACCAAAAAAAGTACAAGGGAGGACAGCTGTCCTGGCAAGTTGCTCCCCCTGAGGCGCCTGGGAAGAGCCTTAGGGATTGGAGAACTACATCAATTGAGATAAAGGTTCAAACGTGTAGGTTATAGGAGCACCTGGGTGGTTCTGTCAGTTAAGACTCCAGCTCAGGTCATGATCCCAGGGTTCTGGGTTCAAGCCTCACATCAGGCTCCCTGCTTAGTGGGGAGCCTGCTTCTCTCTCTCCCTGTGCCCCCTACTCCCTCTGCCCCCTTCTCCTTCTGCCTGCCGCTCCCCCTGCTTGTACACGTGTTTTATGTGTATGTGTGTGTAATAAATGAAATTTAAAATATATGTATATATTTTAAAGTGTAGGATGTGGCAAAAGAGAAGTACACTGCTGTTAGATGTATAAGGCAGTCCACACATGTTAGAGATCAATCCAGCAAAAATCTAGAAAACCTCATGATCCATATATTCCACTTCCAAAAGACCTATTTTAAGGAGAAAAAAATCTCACACAGATTCCGAAAGAGACCTGTAAGAAGATGTTCATCGCAGACTGGTTTTACAGCCTAATACTGGAAACAACCCAATTCACAGAGAGAGGCAATCATGATACATGCACACAGTATAATACTATATAGCAGTTAAACAAACTGAGTGGTGTGAATCAACATGAATAATGTTGGAAACAATGCTGAGTCCAAAACGCAAGTTGCTGAAGCATGTGTGCACAGTGCGAAGTCATTTGTGTGGAAGTTAAGCTCTATTCAGGTACAGGATAAAGATACAGAAGGGAAGAATAGACATTAACTTCACATAAATGCTTTATCTGAAGAGGGGAACCAAATCAAAGGGGGAAAAAAGATTTCAACAGCATCCGTAAAAACTAATGGCTTAAAAAAATAGAGCTGAAGCAAATACAGCAAAAGCTACTGGAACAGACACATGGATATGTTGGGTTTTAGTTTTTTTTTTTTTAATTGTGTGTTTGAATTTCTTTAATTCCCTGAACTTTTTGTGCATCTAACCTCTCCTATGGCTCTTGTAATATGGCCATTCCCTTGCATTCCATCGCCATATAGACTCCTTTGTGATATAACATCTTCCATCCTCCAGTCCTGGTGTACCTTGGATTTCCAAATACTTTTTTCCTAATAAATACTTTCTATACTCACATCCACTTGTTTAGAGAACCTCAAGTCATTTCCAAGATAAATCATCAATGTCCAGAAAGAATCGCTCCCCTGTCAATAGATCTCATTCCTCTCAAGTATTTTCACCCTCCACAGGATGCCCTGACACCTCTCCATCTAATTTCAGTACTGAATTTATGGAGGGGCTGTTGGTTCCTCATCTAGATCATTACTAGCTCTGTCAAGTGTTTCCATCTCTTGGTTCCACCTAAGCTTAAGGAGAGAACTCTTGGTACAGACACTAAAGTTGCCAAAATAATTGTATAGGATTCTCCCCCTGTTCACCCCACCTGTACTTTCTCAAGGTTAAAGTGAAAACATAAAGAATATATTGCACAATGAAAATGCAACTTGTTACCCTGGCTTACCTCGACCATGCCCTCACATCTTCTCTGTAGTCAACCCCCACTTCAAGAAACTTAACCTCTAATTCAAAACATCAGGTCAAGGTTAGCTGGATTAAAAAAAAAATTCTAATTTTCTGTATAAAACCTTTTAGGACACTAAATGGGAGATAAAGGAAATAGATAAATGAGTACAGTGCTGCTAAATAGACAGAAATGAGGAATTTTAGTGCTTGGGATGTTTACAAGTACCCATCCTTTTCTATTTTCCAGTCCCTCCAAGAAGAGTTGGCAAGAATGTTGAAAATTCTGGGTGGGGGGAATCTGGAGAATAATGAATAATCTTAAAGATAAAAGCATAGGTCAGTTTAAAAAGGGTAAGGTCAAAATTTTTAAATTAAGAAAACAAACTCTATTTGTGTTTTGTGCCTCCATAATTTTATAAGCATGCTCTCATTCATGATAAATTATTATTATTGTGGAGCAGATGGATGAATCTCAATCATTATACTATAATGGAAGATTAAACATTTTCTTAACTTCTATTCATCAAATTAAGTCTTTATACTCACAACAAAGGACAATGCATCAATGTTATCATTAGGGCTTTTTTAATATAACTTTAGCGTGAAGCATAATAAGACATGATTAATGTACTGACATAGGTAAATACAAAACAACATACATTAGTTTAGATTAGAATCACTTTTTTAGATCTCTTATTTTGTGGCTCCACAGCCCTCTAAATTTTGTCAAGAAGAAACAACCATCAAAATCATTCAATCCTTTTTTGGTAGGTGTTCCTTTTCAGCCACATCTTTATTGCGAAATGTTACCTACTCCGTAAAGCTGGGGGAAGGATTTCTGGGAAGAAAAAAGGAGACAGTATCTGTTCAGCCCCTAATAAGACAAGTTTCTCACTTGGTTGAGTTTTAGGTCACATTTAACAGATAGGAAGACCTAGGAGGGACAGAGAGAAATCCCATGATCTATAGTCCCTCTGGTATACCACACCCAACATGCACGATAGCTCAAACTACTCCAGATCCCAAAACATATCTAGTCTTTACGACATCGTGAAAGGCAGTTTCACAGTCTCCACAAGAATGTATTTCAACCCTTTGTGTTTTATGAAGCTCTCATTTGTAGAGATGGAGTTAAAAATGGACAGCAGTAAAACATTAGGTAGTGTGGCAAAGAGCACTGACCTTGGACTGATAGGACCCAAGGTCAAAACCCTAATCTTCCACTCTGTGGACCAGAGGGCCTCCCACATGTTGTTTAGTCCTTTTTTTTCCTTTTACTGATAATACTCACTGCCTTCTCTAACCAGATGCACATTAAACATCTTGCATCTCACAACTTAGTTTACTCATTAGGAGACTCCCCACTATATAGGTCTTATTTTCTCCTCTTATACTTAGTGTTATCCTTGTTAATTTATAAAGAATTTGAATGCAATAAAATGGGAAGGTTCCAAGAAAAAATTGCATGACTAGTTAACAAGCTTCATAATAGTTCGATAAAATATCCAATAATTAAATATTTGATAATACAATAAACAGCATCAATTGTCAATTAGTGTATTGTCAGCACACTATTTATTCAGTGTGGTGATTCCCAGTTGGGATACTCGCTATACTTTTTAACATGAAAATAAATTTCCATAGGAAGTTGTCCCATCAACCCCACAGCATTTTTGGAGGTAGTTTATTCAATCAAAAAAGCATAATAAAACAGGGTGCTAAGTCTGAGGGAGAAAAACAATACTCCAAAGATGCTGCACAAAGTAGAATGCCAGCAAGACCAAGTAATGACCCCGTGTTTACTTCACCATCCAGAGAGAACCTTGTCCCACACAACAAGACATATCTCAGCCCTTCAAGAACTGACGTAAGAAAGTTAATGGCATATTGTCATTCAAGTACATACAATACTGGAATTGTTACTTCAACCTCTGACACCCAAATAACCCTAATATATGAATCTCTTTTTGATAATGATCCAGAAGCCATGTCTGATCTTGGGGCACCTTGAGTCCTCATTTCCCACATTAATTATCACTGAACAGAACTGTGACTTCAGAAACTATATAAACTGAGGCCTATTTTTTTTTCTTAAAGATTTAAATACTTACAGAGTGAGTGGAGGGAGTGTAGAGGGAGAGAATCTCAAGCAGTCACCCTTCTCCCCCGCTGACCATGGAGCCCAAGGCAGGGCCCAATCTCATGATCCATGAGATCATGACCCAAGCTGAACCCAAGAGTCAGCCTCTTATCCAACTGAGCCACTCAGGCTCCCTGCCTTTTACCTTTATACTTAGAAGAAGAGATGAAAAATTTTGCTCAGACATAAAATGCAATTGTGAAAGAAAACAGCCAGATTCTGGAAGAAAGCAGGCAAGGAAACAGGGCACCAAACCGAGGTGGGAATCATCGCACATACACGTAGTTTAGTAGGGAGGCCAGTGAGCAAACTTGTCAAAGAAATATGGAAATTGTTAACTGAAAGAATCTGGTTACAAAACAATATGCAAATGTCTCTTTCTGTTAAAAACACACACATCTATATATATGTACATGTGTTGACCTGGAAGTACATTTAATTAAGGGGGAAAGCAGGGTAACCCCTGAGGAGTGACAACATGCTTCCATTTTCTTCTTACCTATATTTTCTAATTTTCTTCAGTGCACAGGCACTGTTTTTATAATAATTAAAGATTGTGCTAAAGTGATTATTTACTTGAAATGAATTACTTTCTCTACATGTTTCATAGTCTTAGTTCACTGCTGCCCTTTCTTTCCAACATAGTCTCAACCATAGGGTAAAACAAGCATTTTCCCTTCAGTTTGGCTGTTGAAAGGGATCCCTGTGTTCTGTCTCTTCCCTGGCCCCCCAACACACACACACACACACACACACACACACACACACTTCTAACTGGGACCTGAGGTTGATTTTAAGTTTCACTCTTTACGAGCTCTATGACCCAGACAAATGAATGGAACTTCTCTCAACCTCAAACTCTTCAACTATGAAAGGTGGCTGATAATAATTAAGTAAGAAAATATGTATGAAAACATGGCACCCAATACTATAGTGTTAATGTAATTTCATTTTTAGCACACACTTCTCTGCTATATTATTTAAGTAGTTCAATGTGGCAGTTACATGAGGACACTGTTGCTTGTGGCTGCTGACAGGTTGAACTGCGAGTCTCTAGGACTATAGAAGTTGAAGCCTAAATATGATTTTTCACCTACAAAAACCACTGAAGCAGTTAGAGAAAAGGAAACTGCAGTTATCCTCTTTCTTATTGTCAGGAAACAGAAAATTTTTTCCTGATAATCTGACAAGAATAGAGATAGGGAAGGAGATGAGAATAAAATGCCATTATCTCAGTTCACAAGTGGAGAAAGAAACTCAGAAAGGTCTCAGCATTACCGTCACATATTAGAGATGCTAGAAGAGATGACTGGAGAGCTCAATTAATCTGAAGTTGGGAATCTACTGCTGTCATAAGCTGTCCCAGCCCTTTTCTGTCACCTTCAAAAGTGTTCATCATACTGTGATAGACTTGCCAAGTATACGTTTTGCACAGAGAAAGTGAGAGAGAAGACACTTTCGGTACTGGCCAAATGAAAGACTTGGGAAAAGAGATAAGCCTAACTGGATTTTCTTGTGGAATATTCCAGCACATGCAATGTAAATCACATCTTCAGTCTCTCCTATGAAACCTTCAGTAAAATTTTCACAGGATGCTTTGGTGAAAATGGATACTTTATGATCAATTTAAGGAAATGCTGACTCCTGCCTTGAGTTGTCATTGGGTCATTATGGATACCTCCCTTGGGGCCAGCCATCCACACTGGTAGTGATATGATGGGAATTCTTTCTTCACATGACTTCTAACATTGATTCAAGATAGCTGGTAACCTGTTCAGTGACGCTATATAGAAATGTCATACTCCATCCATCCAGTCCGATGTGCCCCCCAGACCACACCCCTTGAAGTTGAGACCTCCTGGTACCATTCTTGCCTTTCTGCAACTGATCCATTACTACCTCCAGAATGTACCATTCCTGAGGAACCCTGTGAGCATTTTATTAAATAATACTGCCTAATCATTTGGAAGTTAATCTCCCATTGCCTTTTTTGTTATTTCAAGACTAAATATTCACATACTGCTCCAAACAATGCTTCTTGGGTTTCAAGAGGCTTGCATCTCTTTTCACACAAACTCTAAGAGTTCACATCCTTCTTCAGTACTGAATTAAGTTCCATAAGTGGACTGAGCTAGCATAAGGATCAGGAATTTGTGCAATGAACTGACACCATTCCAAGTTTTTCAAAGACACTTAACACAGAGAATTGGGTTGTTTCAAACACTGGAAATGTTCAAGGGGTAAAAGTTAGGGGGCCTTCACTAGACTGAGTCACAAGTTCCTGACACCATCAACAAGATACAAAGGTGTTTCAGCTACTGGGACTACCACGCCAAGTCCTCACTCCTAGAAATGAGTCCTCACTCCCAGAAATGACTCCTAACTCCCAGGAAATGAGCATCCCCACAGCAGAACATGGAGTCTAACCACTGCCTACCCTTGGCACTGGTAGAAATTGTGTCCTCCACTATAGGGAGATAGATGCCACCTAATGTCTGCCTTCCAAATTGCATGGAAGTCCACTTTGGAGACTGGACATAATTCACATGCAGAATCCTAGCAGCAATGCAACCTAAGAGATTTGGCTTTTAACTTTCCAGCTTCTTCAAATAGGAAGATGGCTGGGGTAGAACACAGCTTTTAATAAGATGCAATCTAACAAACTGCTCTATGTTTCATTCAGTAAGAGATTTAATATGGGGAATTAGATTCTTTCAAACAATAGAACATAAAGAATGTATCATTCCACCAAATACAAAATATTCATAAGTATTAAAGCTAGGTTATGGGTAGATGGGGAGTTATTCTAGTCTGTACTTTCACATGTGTTTGGAAGTTGATTTTCTTCTTTGTGTGTACTGGTGATTCCCCATTTGCCCCCAATTCAGATCCACTCTCTTCCCTTCTCCACCCAGCTCTCTGCTTAAGGAAGCTGGCTTTTCTGAATGACATCACTTGGGTTCCCTTGCTAGTTCTGGTTGGATTTGACCAATTTGAGTTTCCTACAAGAGGGAGCCCAAGTATTTCTTCTCTCCCTCCTTCCTCCGAGTGACTTAGTGGACAGTGGCTGGGCCCTCTACTATAATAGCCCCTACCTAGTGGTCCCTCTGCTAATGGACTCATGTAACACTGTGTCCTACCTATAATAATAGGGGACAATGGCTTCCTACTTTTGCTGGTATCTGGGGCCTCAGCATCCTCTGTTCCTTCCCTTATCCCTATCCCCATATCTGGAAGTTGTTCTTTCATTAAAAACCTTTTGAACTATATCACTGGAGTTTTCTGTCCCTCCAACTCCCCTTAAGACTCTCCTCTCATCTCAGATACAGCTCACCATACCCACAGAGTCCCTACATCCTCCTGTTCTTAACTTTTCCCTCCCCTGTCAATCCCCACACTACCAAGCCTTTGTGCCTTGTGCTCAGGATCTTGTATTACACAAAATAATTGATAAATTAATTGGTAGCATAACATTTTTTCCAAGATAACCTGTCTCAATTTTAAGAGAATTCATATGGCATAATGTGGAAATACCAATATTGTGATAAATATTTCAGGCAAGGTTGGGAACATACTTGGAGGGGATTGGTCTATAGAGTCTAGAACCTATAAAGAAGCATGTCTATTTGTCCAGAAGCCTGATCCTAAATAAGTGATGAAATTTAATTTGGTGGGGCTCCTGGGTGGTTCAGTATTTAAGCATCTGCCTTCGGCTCAGGTCATGATCCCAGGATCCTGGGATCGAGCCCCACATCGGGCTCTCTACTCAGCGGGAAGCCTGCTTCTCCCTCTCCCACTCCCCCTGCTCATGTTCCCTCTCTCACTGTGTCTCTCTCTGGCAAATAAATAAATAAAATCTTTTTTAAAAAAAATTGATTTGATATTAGAAAAATAGAAAGCAAGCCCCTTAATGACAGAGATTTTTTTCTTATTGTCAGTTTTTTCTCTAGCACCTGCCACAGCATCACACTCCTGGTAAAAATTGCATGCATGTTTAAGTGAAGTAATCAAAGAGTAACCATGCAGGAGGCTGCTTGATTCTTTGTCTCTCAGCCTCCTCATCACCCCTACACTTGGGATTTTCTGGGGCACCATTTTTTCATTGTCCATCAACACAAAACCCACATTTGGCCCGTGGAATTGTGCTGGTGCTCTTGGATGTGTCTCTGCCCCATCTGGGTCTTAACACCCTCATTGGTGGGAAGGCCAGGGTCAGAGACCATCCACATCGACAACTCAAACAATATCAAAAATGCTTTTACCACATAATTTATTTGGTGAGTGCTTTTGCTTTGTTTGATTTTATCAGGTTGATTACTTGGTAAACTGTGTGTTTGTTTTTTGGCATGAATATGGCATTTTGAGAAAGCATATGTTCCCAAGATAATGTTGACATTAACAACTTTATAGGAATTGCCTGGGCACCCTGCCCATGCACAAGTTTATGTTTCAGAAAAGTTTACCAGAAATGTGCATAAGAGTACGCGAGGGAAGTCCAGCCTAAATTAGAAGCCATTTTTTTTAAGTGGGGAACAAAATGCCTAAGTGACAACACACCCTAACCAGCATCATAGACCATAACAGCAACTCTCAAAAACTGAGAGGCAGAGTACATTTCATAACCACAAACAGCTGCCAAGACGGAGTGAAAATCTAAAACCTGAGCTTTTCAGAGTACATTGCAGTTTCTGAAAAGATAAACCAAATTTGGGAAACTATTAAAGCCTAGATTAGAGTATTTCCCTTTTACCATCAACTTTGTCAGAAGTAACAAAAATCCTCAAGCATCTTTAACAATAAACAATCCATTCTCAAGTAGTAGAAATATTGACATGCAAACCAGGACTATGAAAGACTGGGTTAATGCTATTAAAGACTGCCTTGGCTCAAAACATATAGGAATAGTAAAACTGAAAGAATAAAGTCCATATCCCCATAATAAATTTCCTTTCTAAACCAGAAATAATTTGTGACTCCAAGCTAATGTATGCCCTTTGAATAGCTATGGCTTCTTCTAAACTTTTTAAATAGTGCCCATCAAATTGGGCAACAAACACATTAACCTCAGCCAAGAAGAGTTCTTACCTTCCTAACTGAAAGAGTTATCTGAGAAGTTATTGCTGAGTTGTGGCAAAATTAACCTGAGAATAGGAATGTAAGTCAAGGGTAAAATACCATTCTTTTAGTAAGAGTAATGAGAATTCCTTTTGAGGAGGGAGCTGTCTTGATTGGGAAAGTTTCTACTTGGAGAAGGAGGCAGAAACAGTAAAGCTTACCAACTCTTATGGTTTTCCTGTATTTCCTACCCCCTTACAGTTGGTGGAACCAAGTGGGGCATCTTCCGGCCAATGGGCTTTGGAGGTGACATCATGTGTTGTTTGAAGTAGAAGCATACAGGAGTGCTTACATGTTCAAATGGAGTCTCTGTCAGCCTGAGTCCCTTAGTAGAGCTCTTTGATGACCCATATTGGACATCAACCAAAAATGGGAAAGAAAAGTTTTGTTGTAGAAGCCTGTAAGGTTTTAGAGTTAATATGTCACGTACCCTCACTAATACAGATCAGAAGACCAAATCTCAAAAAACGTAAGAGTTCACAGAACTGATCTGCATGAAGAATGTCCTTGTTTAGGAAAGGAAAAAGAAAGAGAGTAATACAGGCAGGAAATGAAGAAAAAAATGTGAGTTATACAATGAAATTTCCACCCTGTAACTTCTAAATCTTCTAAATCTTAAGTAAATACTCCTAAATACTCACAAAATACTTGCTGTGAATGGATTATCAGTAAAGCAACTCATCTTTTCTCCAGAGTGATGCAACAATAAAACAGAGGCAAGGTACTTCCTTTCAGAAACATCACTGGGCAGATGTAACTTTCATCCTGTGAAAGGGGGACATTGAGGTCCTCCTATGTCAAACTCAAGGGTCAAGGAAGCTTAAGCTTTCTTTTTTTGTTTGGACTATTGGACTACTTCCTACAGTTATAGGGAAAGGTTTTTCACTCTAAAAAATTACTTTTACTAGATTTGGTAAAATCCAGGTGGTCTAGTTTATGCTCACAGAATCTCAGAACCTCAAGGTTGGAAAAAATATTAAAGGTCAGCTACTCTCACTCTTCCTATTCCCTCTTTCTAGGATAATCCCACCAGGTGGCTTCTGATCTGTGCTTGGACATCTCCAGTGGCAAAAAATTCACTGTCTTCTAAAGCAGCCCATTCTACCTCTGCATTGCTTTGACAGGCTCTAATTCTCCTTCACATTGATTGAGCTAAGGTCTCCCTCCCTATAACTTGTACTCAATGACCCAAGTTCTACCTCTTGAGGCATACAAAATAAGTATGATGTGTCTTTCATAAAATAGGTCTTCAAATGCTTGAAGGCAACAACAGTCATGCCCTCCTCCCTTTGGAAGTTATTTTTGGAAAAGCATTACCCATATTTCTATCACCAAGCCTGGATGAGGTCTGTTCCTTTTCTTCTACTAATTACTCTGCCCTTCAGAAATGGTTTAGATGGCAGGAAGGGAGATTAAAAGGGAGTACAGATCATGTTAATATCATGTTAATATCAACTGAAGACCTAATTAAGCAAGATTTCTTGTCTGCTCATTACCTCCTCATGAATCGCACCTCGAGAGACCCATTAAATGGGTGAGAACTAGAGTTGCCTTTGAGGAAATCAAATAAGAGCTGCCCTCATGGTATAATCTGAGACTATGCCAGATTCCTCTGCCTCAAAGTTCCAAACCCAACACAAAACATTTGGTCATTATTTCTTCTTTGGTTAACTGAGGTTTCACTGATTCATCAACCACATAACAGTTATGAAACAGTTCTCTCCCGAAGCGCATTGACCAAGATAATGCCACCCAGTCTCATTTGCTAATGACACTCCAAAAAGTCAAAGTCAAAATTGATATGGCTGATGCAGTACATTTGGATGGGGCCGAGAAACATTTCTCCTCTGTACCTTTCTGACCTCGTTTATAACATGAGTCCCCAGTACAGAGGGCTCCACATGCCTTACTGAGTTTTCAAATGACTCTTTCAGATTTTATTTTTAGTCCCTAGCTTCCATCACTCTGACAGAGCTGGATGATCCTAAGAAGCAGATTTCTTCTAACCTTCCCCTCCAAATCTCTAGGCATATCTTTGTCCAAATTTGGGCTTCTCTTTCTCACACAAATAAACCCTTAAAGAGTAACTGACCAGGTCCTCTAGAGATGTCCACATAAGTTTGAATTCTAGTGTAAAAGTAGCTTAGGTTCAAGTTGAGAGTCAGGACTGCATATTTCTGGCTCTTAAAGATTTTTAATTTGAAGAAGATGAAATGCAAGATGAAATGCATATATCATACTAAGGCACAAGGATTCACAGTAGGGTTGTTTTGCTGACAAAGCACTTGTTGGACATAACCCAAGGGTAAATGTCAGCACACCTTTAAAATGGAGTGGGGGAATCAGAAATAAATTTGAACATCCCTGACATAAAGCTTTTATCTCATACCTTGCCTCTTACCAGCTAAGTGACCAGGAGCAAGTTACTTAATCTCTTTGAGTCTTCATTTTCCTTATCTTCAATTGGAGACACTATCACTCCCATTCCTATCACCTCCAGCCCCTTCACTTAAGAATTTCATGAGATAATATTTGTTAACTAGTACAGCGCCTAATACAAAATAAGGAATCAATGAATGTTAGCTCTTCTTCTTACCCTCTCACCACTTCATACACACTTAGCTTCTTTCCTTTTCCTTATCCAAGAAATACAGTAGCCTAAGAGACTGGATCTACAACTTCAGAGGCAGCAGAGGAATTAGCCAACCTCACCCAGGAACAACAAGGATAGAGCTGGAATGAGATGACAGAGAGTGTGAGAGTGAGAATGAAATGTAAGGACAAAGGGCTCCAAAAGGGAGTGACGGCAGCCACAAACTACAGATCAGTGCTTGGTAGGGGAGGGGAGGTGGTTCACGATTTTTTTTTTTCACTCAGAAGGAATAAAATACTAATGAACATTTTTTCCCAAAAAACTAAGTTTATATCGGTGCATGCAGTATGTTTACTTGCCTTTTTATTTAAAGAAATCCAGTATCTTTTACAAAATGTTAGCAAAATAATAAGACTATTCGACAGCGGGAGAAACATGTAGCATCGTGGCATCAAACAAAGCAATACAACCTTAAATCCCAAGCACTTTATCTAAATAGAAGCTGGCAAGTAACTATCCAATATGAATAGGAGAGGAAAAACTTTTAATACCGTACCTTCCTTATTTGCCATTTTCCCCAGTGCACCTTAAAGGGGGGGCGTGCAGATTTTTTTTAATAAGTAAAGCCGGAAGCTCCCTCCCCCTCCCCCCCAGCTCTGGAGTCTCTTGCCGGGAAGGCAAGGCATTAACTCAGAGGGAAGGCTGCCACCTACTGGGCCGCCACCGACATCCCTCAATATTTTCTGTGGGGTCCTCGAGGTCTCCGGCTTAAAATCCTCACTTGGCTTGAAGCTGCTTTGTTAGTGACAGTGGTAAAATCATAACCCGAGATACTACTATACAGAAACTTAAAAGCTACAGCATGAATTAATCATAGGAAAACCTCTCGCAAACTTCACAGCAACACTTTTGCTTTAAGCATCAGAGAGCCTGCACTTTCAAAGGGGGAGGGAAAAAAGCCCTTTCTCTCTGAATTTCTGTTGTGTTTTCTAAGGACAAAGTGCTTTAATAGTTGGTAAGTGCTGCTAATTGCTCCCTGGACAGCCCTAATCTGGCCATTTCCTCCCTGCCTTTTACTCCATAAATCCTTCCGAAGACTAATACACTGGTTTAGTATTCCTCAAAAGTACCCCCTTTGATTGGACTGGTTTACATGTTTACAAATAGTTTCTCTACACCCACCATTTGAAAGAGCCTGTTGTTAGAAAATCTTTTATTACTAATGTTCGGATCAACCCCAGGCTTATCGCAGCCCCAAGATCAACCACTAAACCCTCTCCTTTTTTCTTTTTTCCTCTCTGTCTTTCTTGCGAACACACCACCTTGAACTCAAAACAAGCAGAAAATCTGAGTTTTCTGCCTCCAACCAGTTCTATGCCTTAGGCCAAATCCCTGGGCTTCAGATTCTTCTTTCCTGAGGCAGGGAAAAGAAACCTACTTAATAATAATAATGGCTACCCTTAGTAGGTACACAGCTCACAGCTCTGTCACAATGGAGCACTTGCTCCTGGTCTCCCGCTGGAAGGTGAGCACCACCACCCTAAAGAACAGCGCAATGACCAAAGTCAACCACGGAGCAGTGGAGATGGAATTCACACTCAGAGCTTCCGATCTGTGGGGACTATTCCTCTGTCCTGTGACTGATCTTGGGCAAGAGAGGGACGCAGATAAGTGAATGCACTCAAAGAGGATAAAGCTATTTGCAAATTCACATTCCAGAAAGAACAAATACTATTCTTTGAGCTGATAACTTGGATGAACTGGCCCCTGACAAATACTTAGTACTCTAAGATGGAAACATTTTTCCTGTAAGGCCAGGCAAGCCAGGTGGATGGAAGAGTGGACAGGTAGCTAGATGGACAGATCGATTAGAAAGAGCTCTTCTGTTTAAGACTCCTCTTTCAGAAGTTTGCCCCTTATTCCAAAGGAACATTATTCTGGTTCTTTTTCATTTCCGGCTTTTTCCCCTTGCATGTTTGCCGATTGCTTAATTACTTCATTGGGCTTTGGAACTCATACATTACAAACACATGATCATCCGAGTCATTACCTGCATATTTTCCCATTAAGAATAATTATAGCTCTTACCACCACTGCCCATGTACTTATGTCCTGCAGGCCTGGGCACACTGAAGTAATCATCTTTTGAAAACGATCTTGATGGGCCAGGGTAGTGTGCACAATCAGTAATAAGCAAGATGAGGTGGGAAGATTTCCATCTCCTCCATTATTGAGTGGCTCAAAAAATCATATTCTGCTTATGTCATTACAGTGCCATGCAGGACGCCAGGGTGGTTTATGTTCTCCTGAAAAGTGAGTTAGCACTAAATGCAGAGACAAGACCCAGGGGATGCTGGACTGTATCTGCCTTTCCATGGATTAATTTTCTGGGCACATGTACATCACCCATTTCCTGGCTCAACTTCATTGTCTACAAAATGGGATTTATAAGATGCTTTAAAAATCTCCAATCATCAACTCTGAGATGGTACAGTCTTCTAGGTGGTGGGATAGCTTTTTATACTGATGAAGAGCCCAAGCTGTGAAATAATGGCTCTTCCGCTCTATCCACTCTATAACCGTGGGTGTGATATTTAACCTCTTGGAGCCTCAGTTTCCACATCTGTACACAGTGGTAGTCCATGCCGCATAGAGCATCAGTGAGAGCCCACCAGTAAAACACTTTGCCCAGTTCAAGGAATAGGTGAAAGTCCTGTGAATGTTCGCTCTATTATCAGCAAGCCCAAATTGAAAGAGTCTGGGTTCTGTTCAACAAAGCTCAGGCAACACATCTAAATTAAAAACAATAATTGCCTGCCAGATAATAGTCCAAAGACATTATGAAGGGGTCACATGTTATTTTAATCAGTGGTACATGAAGGGGTTCGATTTCAAAGGTGGGAGAGAGACAAGCTAGCAGATGTTTGAAAAAAATATTAGATTATAACCAAGAAAAAACTATTTATTTAAATATCTGGTTAATAAGTGATCTATGAATGGTTTCTTGAAGAGCTCATCAATTATTCTTAAACTTTAAAAAAATCCTTTTGTTTTATTTTCAATACAGCTGCAAAGTATTAACTGTTAAGTTTTTTACATTTTAAAGAAGCACTGAAAAGCTTCCATTAAAATTGCCTATTACTACCTTAAAAAGGTTAATATTTTTGCAAATCATTGCACTAGCTCCTGCGCATGGTCTCTCTAGTATTATACTCCCCATAGCCAATAAATAATGTGGTTCTGTATACATCCTTCTTTATGTATTGCTCTTTCCACTTAACTATGTACTGTAAACAACTTTTTATATCACTTAATATTCTTTTCATTTTCTTAATGGTTACATGGCTCTCTATTCAGTTAATGGAATCTATTTTACCAAGCCTCAGTTGTTGTTTATTTTGGTTTGTCCCCAAATGGTGGTCATGAACAACTATGTAGCTAAGTCTTCAGGTAAGTTTCTAGAAGTGGGCTTGCTAGATCAATGAAAATACACTTTTTAAAAAAAAAAAAATCACTGTTTTTTTACTTCCCATTAAAAAAAAAAAATTATTTATTTGACAGAGAGAAACACAGCCAGAGAAGGAACACAAGCAGGGGGAGTGAAGGAGGGAGAAGCAGGCTTCCCGCCGAGCAGGGAGCCCCATGCAGGGCTCAATGCCGGAACTCCAGGATCATGACCTGAGCCAAAAGCAGACACTTAACGACTGAGCCACCCAGTTGCCCCTAAATTCCCATAATTTTAACTTGGTCTGTACCCATAGTTCCATTTTTTTAAAGCATGAACTCAGTCCTCCCCCCCAAATTTTATGCTGTGAGTTTCCCACAGTTGAGGAAACCACAGAGGTCAGCATCCTTTCTGTGCAATGGCTAAGCCTTGCCCTGGGAAAACCACCTTCGCGATGACAGTGTCTCCCCTGCCAAGTACATATGGCGCACCCTCATTTAACTAGGGTCTGTGTCCCCACTGCAAAGAATGTCTGTGTTTCTTCTGGGACAGACTATCCTGGAAGCAGGTTCTGCTGGCCCTCCTCGGTGGTGCTTTAAGGAGCAAATAGCCAAGGGTTCTGAGCACAGTGTCTATCTGGGTCCCAGTAGTCTAAACATGTCACATTTATAACCTTCTTATCTGTGCTTCCCATAAGCTGAGGACAGCAGAAACTTGAGTGTCCCTGCCGATATGCCCAACTGATTATTATTATCTAAGTGTCTGGGTCTCTTGGTCTCTCACACTCGATGTGAGTAGGCTATTGTTTAAAACTGTTCAGAAACCTCAACCACTTTTTTTAAAGCGTTTTGAAATATAAGCTCATATGTGCACAGAATAGCTCTAGAAGGATACACAAGCAACTGGGGACAAGGCTGGCCTCCGTCTAGGGAAAGTGAAGGGAACACAACTGGGTGAGAAACTTCCTTTGCCCCAATTCTTTGCACGTGCATGGATTCAAAAGGGAAATTTTTAAGCAAGAATAATTAAGCCCAAAAGAAACAAGTATGCATGGAGATGTTTTCTCTTGGTAAGCAACCAGATTAGTAAAACATAAGCTAAACAAGGCGCTTCAATGGTTCTACAAAAAGAGCTATGAAGAGTTGAGTATTTAAGAATGCAAGGTCTGAGGTCAGAATTCCTGGGTCCATAAAGCCCTGCCACTTACTAGCTATGTGATCTTAGACAATTATCAAACCCCTCTGTACCTCCGCATCCTCATCCGTAAAATGGGGCTAAGTTAACTACTTACTTCACAGTTATTTGTATTCAATGAGCAAATACTGAAAAGCCCTCGGAACACTGACCAGCACACAGCGCATGATCATTATGTATTAACTATCATTACTGATATGGTTGTTGCGATTATTCTTCACTCAGCTTTTGCAGTGTTGTAACTACAACAGCAAAGAGTCCTCCCTACAATTTGTAGACTTTGAAAATTAAAAGCAATTTTACTGGGGCACCTGGGTGGCTCAGTGGATTAAGCGTCAGGCTCTTGATTTGGGCTCAGGTCATAATCTCAGGGTGGCGAGATCGAGCCCCATGATGGGCTCTGCACTGGGCGTGGAGCCTGTTTGGGATTCTCTCTCTCCCTCTCTCTGCCCCTCCCCCCCCTGCAAAAAAGAAAAGCAATTTTGCTGCAAGTGTCTGGTTTTGTTATTTACAACTATGCAAATAGTCGGGGGTGGTGGTGGGGAGAAGTACAAAACTGCCTTTTAGTTAGTAGTGATTCCAGATTTGAGAACTGCCCCCAAACTCTGCAAGAGTTGGTCACCCAAACCATGTGGGGAGTTTGTTGTTTCTTTGTGTGTCAACATGATTTTGTTTCTTCTTTTGAACATGGGTGGGGGGCAGAGGAGGAAGAGACAGTGGTTGAACAGCAAAAACTAAAGTTGCAATCCCCTTTTAATGTGACTGCCCCTTAAAGAAGGACGTATTTTTACACTTTACTTCCAGTATAATTAACATACAGTTATATTAGTTTCAGGCATACATATAGTGATTCAACCATTCTGTACCTTACTCAGTGCTTATCACAGTGAGCATACTCTTAAGGAAGCATGTGTTTTGAGATCAGTATTTGCCTAAAGAAACCATTCACCAGATAGGAAGGTATTAAAGATTCCTGAAAACATTCTAATCCCGCCCACTGTGCATAATGTGCTCAGTCATTGGAAATGTATCGCTGGCGAAGCACATGATATGGTGACAGGGACAAGTTGACTCTGCTGTCACACAAGCCCAGATACACTCTTTTGCCCAGTATCCTACTGGAGATGCTACACAGAGCGGTGTTATTATGCCTGTCTTAGGGGTGACCCCTGCCGCCTTATTTCAACATGGTGCTCCCCAGGCTGCCAGCGTCATGGGAGTGGGCTCTCCTCTCCAGGATGTTAGGTTCAGGCCATCCCAAACCCAGGTCAAAATATTTCATTAATGAGAGTAGAGCAGATACTAGTTATAAGGATTCTCTTCTGAGGTCTTAGCAGACTCGGTGCAGCGCCTCACACACATGAAGCCTTTGCTGAGCCGATCCCCAAATTCATGGTGAGGATATAACACAGTTTTGCCCCCAGAAACACAGGACTGTCTCAAGCGCCCTGGATCCCCCAAACGTTTAGGCATAAAAAGTCTGTTTTTTTGGCTCGAGTTCCTTCCTTCTCTGCTTCTTTGACAGCCAAAGGTGATTGGAATAGGGCCAAGAGTCAGAACTGGATCCAAACAATCAAGTCTGGATAGAACACATTTTCATTGCCCAAGTGCAGATTGTAGTAAGCTTAGAATTATGCTTCCCAGTATCGCTGAAGATGATACCTTTAAAAACTACAAATTGGCTTGTTTAATTTTACTAAATTATTCAAAATCTAAGAAGTGTGAAAAAGTGGGTCGCAAGATAAATGATCTGATAGTCTAAAAACGGAGACAGGTGTTGACATTAATATCACATTTATGTTATTTCACTTCAATAAAGGTTACAAGTGAAAACAGAGACAAAGGACACGGCCAACAATCAACTTCCTGGTCAGTACAGGAGGAAGCAACCAGCAAAGATTGTTCTGCACACCACAGAGCTGAGCATTCTTCTCGTGGATTAGACATTTTCTTTGAACAGTGATAGAACAGCATAGCGTAATTTTAAAGGAAAAAGAGAAACATTTTGAATGTCATATACTTTTTGGATAAAAATGGAGCAAACTATATTTTTGAACTCCTAAATTGGAATTTGTCAAGACACGGGATCCAGACATCTCAAAAGCAATCTGGGAGTGGAACACAGGACACTAACAGATGCGGATTAACTGAGGGGATGATGTGCTTCTCTTGTCAGTGGCCACAAGCAACATGGTATCACCGTTGTTAGGTTTCCAGCATACCCCAGGAACGGCTAGGTTCGTGGGACATGATCTGTCTCAATGATATTGGGGCTGAGATGGCCCTTTGGGGCTTGTAAGCATTTTAATTATAGTACACTTTTTTATAATTTTAACTGAGGTTATTGTATAAACATTTTTAATGCATCCTCATTATTAGGCTAAGGAAAGAAATCTATTTCAGCCAAGAGAGAGCAAATAAATCTTCACTATCTCTTTGGTCCACTAGTTTACACTGAGAACATCACACCTTTACTGAAAAGCTGTTGGAGACATATGCTCTCATTATTATCCTGCAGTGATTTATCACTGTACTCTGAAACAGGCAATATATCCAACTTACCCACTAACTGGTGTCCTATTCCAATTACCATTAATTAACTCAAAATATGTTACTTTTACACAAGGCATTATTTAAAAAAATCTTATGTCCTAAACCACCAATGGATATTTTTACATTTCTTTAGCTACTGTTTATTGAAAACCTATTGTGGGCCCAATACTGTGTTACTCAATGGTATCTTTTAAGCTTCCCAAAAATATCCCAAACTTCTAATATGAAAATTTATTCTCAAAAAAAAAAAAAAAGAATCTGTGAGAAGAACCCCAGTGTCAGAATGTACAAGACTGTGGGCTTTGATCCATGTGTGTGACCCAGAAGGTCACATATCTCTCTGTGCCTCTGTTTCTTCACCTGCAGGAGTAGTAGTAATTTTTCTTGACCTGATTCAGCTGTTAAGAGAAACGGCTAATAAAAACCATTGCAACGTACCATGAATATTGAAAAGTACATCATCACCATGATTAATAATAATGTATAAAGCTCAAATATTGAAATTACTCTCTGGCATCATTCCAAATCAAGAAATATAAGCTCTGGCTTTGCACAGTAATGAAGAGAAACAGTGTGAGATACACTTATTGTATGGGTTCAAATGAACGTAGTGATGAATATCTTTAATTACAGAGTATTTGGTAACAGTGTGTGTGTGTGTGTTCAGCCATGCACATGCATAAGCGCGTGCACACGTGTGTGTGTGTGTGTGTGTGTGTGTGTGTGATTTAAACTAAATGTCTTGCAATCCTCTGCATAATATATCTAGCGTTGGAACAGAACCATTCCCAAGTCAGGCAGACATTTATATCTCTGCACCTAACCTGAGAACGGAATGCTCATTTTGATAGAGAAGAGAAGCAGCTAGCAGTCCTCTGTTAAAGAAAGCTGGCTCTGATTTCGTAGCTCTCAAAATCTGTCATCTTCATGTTAGCTGACTCTCTGGCACCTAATGAGAAAAACAAATTGCTTTTACTTTCCACGAAAGACATTTGCATTCAGAACTTTTTTTTTTTTGACTTGTAGAAGGTTTATAAAGCATCCGCTCAAACCGCTCTACCTGCGTTTTTCACCTAAAAGGGTCTTTATGAAATCTTACAGTAAATTTAATAACCCTCTTCAATAAACATGAGCTTTTATGAGTATGACATATCTAAATAGACTCAATGGTCTGGGAATAAAATCTGCATCAGTAATATTTTCAGGGCCGTAATATCCTACATATTAAGGGGGAAAGCCATAAACAGAGCAGACTCCTACGTAAGAAAAAAATTTATTCTCTTTAAGAAAGCAACCGGTCAGTGAACATTTGGGTGACTCATTAAGTTAAATGTGAAATGTCCTGATGTGTACAATATCGAGCTTCATGATATTTGAACATTAGCATCTTTCATTTTCTTCCATTTTCAGCAAATGTACATTATAGAAATAACTTCAGAAACAGCCTTCAGTGATCACTCATATTGGGTTTTCCAGGAGAGGGACCTTCACGTGAAGTGCTTCCGCCTCTCCATTGCCTCCCAGAGGGACTTCTGCTTGGGTGAGCCGCTGACATGAACCCCATTGCCGGGGGCATCTCACAGCTCCTTTTCACCAGGTAAGCTACCAAATTAGAGACTGGCTCCCTCATTTCTCCTCTTGCTGGTGTGGATCAGAAGGAAGACCAGAAAATGCTAGTGACTTTTTTATAGCTGCTATATAACAAGAGAATGAAATGTGAAAGCCCTGGAAACTGCATCTTTCTTAGTCCTATCAGAGCTCATCTAGCTCCTGCTGATACTGAGACTTGCCCCTCACCTTCAACTTTGCCTTGTCAGCAAGCAGCAATGTGAAATTCAGCAATGCAGAGCAGTCCAAAAAGTCAAGACATCCTGAGTAGGATTCGGTAGTTACTGAACATCTACACGAGCTCAGGGGCTTGGGCAAACCTTCAGAGCAGCCCACCCTTACTGTCCACACTGAGGTATCACACTTGCCGCAGTTAGATGTACTCTTGAGAAGTTGTATGTAAATCGTTTCCTCCATAATTAATTCATACTTATAACACACCAAGGGATTGTGTTCTAAACTACGATGAATGTTTTTACATGCATTTTTTTTTCAAATTCTTAAATTGTGTCATTTTCTAATCAAGATTTGCATATTTAAATTAAGGTTTACTTAAAGTAGAAGAGATAGACCGGGATTGAGAAAACCCAAGCAAAACCACAGATTCTTGGCTTAGTCCTTGTTTGTAGCTCCTCTTGCCCTCTTTTTTTTTTTTTTTAACCAGAGTTGCTAGCCAGAACCAAATAGAGGAAAGATATCCCAGAGTCCAGAAAAAGCTCTGTTTACTCTGTTTTTTTGAGGTCAGACTTCCTTTTCTCAAATCATTGGGGGTTAAAAACCAAGAAGCAGAAAGATTGCAAGTGGGAGAGCCAGAGGTCAAATAAGACTTCCTCTGCTTTCGCCTTTGAACCACCTTTATCCCTACCTCCTCGCTGCCTACCTCCTCGCTGCCCTGGACTCCGCAGCTCAGGCCACAGGAGCGCTCAGAGACTAAGAAAGGACCTTCTTCCACGGTTACTTCTTCCATCAACAACCTCAGATGAGAATCCGCAGAATTGCCTGGCCAGCCTGCCCCTCCTGCTCAAGTTCCCCGTCCTCACACCAACCTCCTCCCCAGCGCTTGCCGGCCATAGTGGTGACCCTTGAAGGAGTTTGAAGGCAGGAGAACCTGAGTTTTGTAGGACGCTCAGAGAAAGCAGAGTTAGGCACCCTCAGAATGCACTGCCCGGCTCTGAAATCCTACGCAGAGTCGGCCCCTGGACAGGTGAAAATAAATAAAGGAAGCCTCTACCAAAATGCAGTCGGGAAGCCCGGAAGGGGGCGCTCTCACACACATACCACTCCTTACAGTGGGACTAACCCTCAGAAAGCAGGTAGAATTACCTTGACAAGGGCGGACATTTTTTACAAAGAAATTTCATCTGCTTTAAAGAAAAAGAAGGAAGATTGCTCCCTGCCCCCGCAACAATGGACTAACCACCGTTTGTAGCCAATGAGAAACTGCCACAGCTTCAAACTCTTGTTCTTCTCCAACGAACTTCTGTTCCAAGCCACCGTCCCCAGTTTCCTCCTCTCTTCTGTAAAAGCAAGTCCCTCTCCTTTGTTCTCAGGGCTCACCTATGGAGTACCTTCCTTTCTTGCCCCAAGTTGCCCTTCCTCTGTTATTCCTGAATAAACTCATTTTCTTAGTAAAATAAGTATTTTACTTTTAAAGGAACAGGAGCAACAACAAAGTAACAATTGGCCCAAAGGCTGACAAAGAAAACAGAAATAAATGAAAAAGGACTGCGGTTAATCAGCAAAATTAAGTGAATCAACAAAATAGATCCTTGTTCCTAAATAGCCAAAAAATTAGTGAAGTGGTACTTAAACTTGATTTTAAAGCTTGTTTTTAGGGTTTTCAGACACGCCTGCTACCCATAGAGCACTGGAGGGTATCTGCTGGGATCCTTGCCAACCTGGACCAGGAAGCCAGTCTTAGTGCCAGAGAGCTCCCAGTGATCATAAAGACTTTTCCTAAGGCCTGCCTAAGCTGTGCCTACTAAATGTTCTATTCCCAAGAATCAGTGAAGCCTTCTGCTCCAAATTACTGCATTTTAAAAGTACCAAATAAAATGAATGGGGTGGTGATACAGAGAAAAGAAAACATTTAAGGATAATGAGCACAGAGCACTGAGCTTCATCTTAGATAGGGGAGGATGGAGGAAAAAGGTCAGTAAATTGAACCTACAAATAATAGTCCTTGCAAATCATCTCCTAATTAATCCTCATCTAGCCAAAATGTACTAGTTTAACCTTTTCATTCTGGGTTTTTCATTGTATTTACAAACCAGTGCCTCTCAACAGGAATGGAAAATACACCCATTCTAGAAGCTTCAGGACTGAGTGTACTCCTCAGTGTGCTCCTGCAGGACAGGGGGAGAGGGTGCCCGGCCCTGCCCCTCTTCCTGTTGAACACAGCGGCTGATGATACCATCTGAAACCGCGATCCTATCACTTTGGACTATTGTCTGCATATTTAGTGCCAGAATCACATGTACTTCATGGCAAAGGGTTTTCGGTTTGGTTTTGTTTTCAAATAACAGTAATAACTGATCCTTCTAAAATAATGGAGCTAATCCCAATAAAAACAAAACAAAATACAGGTCTCACTTAGATCCCCCTCAAGAGTGTAATTGATGATTTATTAGAAAACCTTGTCAAAAAGCAATTTAATCCAGAAAGTAAGTAAGTGTGGTTACCTAACCATGGCCAGGATTTAGGGTGGCACATTCATTAGACAGGCTTGTGTCTATAGGTACAGCCCATTGGGGGTGCATGGAAGTCTCCATCTCCTCTTGACCTTGCCCTTTCTTGAATGGTGGGTGATGATTACAAGTATCAAGCAGTGTGGCCTGCTGCTCTGGGTTTATTTAAATTTAATTCAACAAATTAAAGGAACTACACTAGAGGCCATGGGTGACAGAATGCTTGGTCCTGCCCAGCCAGAGTTTAAAATACAAGGAAAAATGAAGAGCTCCCACATCCCAGATACAGATACTTGTCCAGACGGGACCCTGAACTTGACCCCCATGCGGCAGACTGGGTTCCAACTGCACTTCCCACACACCTTCCCCTGAAGAGGAAGGAAAAGCTCCGTGCGGCAGACCTTGGCACCGGGGAAGCCAAGCTGGTGAACAGAGAGCAGGCAAGAAGCCTGGGGTAGGAGTGAAAAATGGTCCCCGTCAGCAGTGTGCCTGTTGCCGGAGCTGAAGACTGGCCTGTGTGGACTCAGCTCTCTACGGAGCGAGAGGGGCTGGGGCTAATGACAGCTTTCTGGTCACACAACAACGTAAGAGAAAACACGTCCATGCTGATAGCCTTTTAAAACGGCACAAGGCTGCCGCCATGGTGTGGAGAATTAGGCCCCGTTACAGCACATGGCGGCTGGGGCATTATGGCCACCCGTTATGGGAGAAGCTCACGCTCCTGAGGTAACCTGAAGACACTGAATTCTCACTTGAGGGAAGCTATTTTGAGAGGAGGAAGAGAGGCAAGGTTATCAGCTGTCCTTGGGGAGCAAATCAGAATATCAAATTAGAGTCGGAGGTCGGTTCTGATTTGCAGAGGTCTCTGCCTCCTGTGGTCAGATTCTCAAAAAGCAGAGCCCTGAGAGAAGGAAAGAAGGAGATCCACTCATCTCTGGTGAAGGCTCCACCCTAGAACACACCAGGGGCCAGACGTAGGGGCAAGACCCACCTATGCGCCTTCAGGGTAGGGCCAGGTCCCACACAGGACAGATGACTTATGACACCCTGCAGATTACAGGTACCCAGTGCAAAACGAGAAGCACATAGGACTTTCTCAGGACTGTGTGATACAAATGCCTTAATCAGTTTGGGTGAAGAAGGACGTCGAAGTCTCAGTCCCATATACCCCTGCCTGGAAGCCAGGGGAATGGCCTGCGGCCCTCTGTGAACCACCGAGGCTATCTTCTGAGGACAGGTGACCCATGCCTGCACACGGGGCTGGAGGACACCTCACGTGTGACACCTGACAGTGGAAGGACAGTGGCAGCCTCTCCCAGTACCTGCCATGACAAGGCAGAGCCAGGAAGGACTACTGCCAAAAAAGCTCTCCAATTTTAAAGAAGTCATGCACAGCCCCTTGAAATAAAGAAAGATGAGTGAGATATGGATGCCGAAAATAGATTTTGGCTTCTGTGGTACAATGGGGGAAAGATAGCTGGTCTTTATCCCTGGTTCCTGGCAGAGAGTTTCTAAAACCTCTGGAATCTCTGGGGTGATAAGAGTTTCTTTCAGATGCTGAAAATTGAGTTAATCACTAGTGACCAATGATTTCATCAATTGCACCTACCTAATAAACCCTCTGTAAAAACCCCTAATCCACAAAGTGGGGGAGCCTCTGGGCTAGTGGGTACAGGGAGGTGCTGGGAGGGGGCACCCCCAGAGAGGACATGGAAGCTCTGTGCCCCTCCCTATGTACCAGGCCCTACATTCTTCTTCCATCTAGATGTTCCAGAGCTGTATCTTTTGTAGTAAACCAGTAATAGTAAGCAAAGCACTTTCCTGAATTCAGACCTAAAGAGAAAATCATGAGAATTCCCTGATTTATAGCTAGTCAATCAGAAATTCAGGTGACAGCCTGGGACCAGGACCTGGCTGAGGTGGGGCAGTCCGGAACTGAGCTCTTAACCAGGGGGCTCGGTGCTAACTCTAGGCAGTTAGTATCAGAACGGAATCAAGTTGTGGGACCTGCTATTGGTGTCCCCAGAGACCTGGAGAATTGTTTGGTGGGGAATCCCCGCACACGCTTTTGTTGTCAGAAGTGATGTAAGTGCAAATGGTTCATTTCAGGATCTCCTCTTCCATGTGCTTTAGGAAATTTGCATTAAAAATTAGCAAGAATGGAAACCTTTTTCTCATGGGAAAATGTAAAAAGAGAGTCAAAATGTTGTCCTCTTAAAGAAGACACTCACGCTGCAAATTTCCTGATTAGATTGCTTGAGACAGAAGCTACTGGATCTCCTTTCCTTCAATCCTCAGCACTGTTCTAAAAACAGAGACATAGGTGTTCCTCAAGAGAGGTAGAGGAAAGATGAGCTAAGGAAGCACAGAGGCAGCGAGGTGCTGGATGGCAGGAGGTTCATTTACCCAAGTCACCAACTGCTTGCAAGACACATTACTTTGGGAGGGGATTAAAGTGGTCAAGGCATTGAATCCACCAACGCACATAAATGCAAGAGGCAGACATAGAAGGATGGAGCTAGAAAGGGATGTTTGTGGGAAAGGGTGTTCTGTAAAACACAGAAACCCTGGGTGGACAAAGGGGAAGCTGGCTGAGCCACAGATACGTAAGTCTCCAAGAGCCTGGGAAGCCTCAGGCTTTCTGAATAAGCCATGCCTTTGTCTCCTCCTTGCTCCCAGGGATGCTGCTCACACCTCATCTTCCCTCTTCCCCTTGCCACAGTGCCTCCCCTCCTTCGCACGCTTCCCTCCCATTGCCTCTCTCACTCTCCCAGCCCAATCAATGCTAGTTCACAGACCTCTCATTCCCAAACGTCCCCCCTTTTTATGGGAAACCATTCACAGTGTCATCCAGATGTCTCTCTCTTATTGGAGAATTTCTTCATAGGCATTCAAACCACCCAGACATAAAGTTCCTCTGTTCTATTCCAGCCATCTAACAATATCACACACCCCACAAATAAGCTAGTCTACAATGTAACCTACCCACACAGGGGGCTCTTCTGGTTTTCCAGTTAGTATCCGTACTGAGCAGAGTAATTTAAGATAAAGAATTGGATGACTACCTATTATAATTCGTCATTGTTAGAGAAGGAAAGTGATTGGATAAGTAGACAGGAAAAATACAGGCAAGCTAATATTGACAGCATGTTGACTAATCAAACACCCAATCATCTTACCTGCCATGAGTGAGAATTTGGTTAAACATTTGGATGATGTACAGACTAGCTCGCAGAGGAATTTGTTCCCAGGTAATTGGCAGGAACCGAAGCTCATTAAATTAGCTCTCATCTGACACGCCAAATGATACTCACAGTTGATCCGTTAGATCATCAGCAAGCAATTGTTTATCTCTTCCACAAGCCAGGATGACAAATAAGCCATTTTAACCAAAAGGGTTAAGGCCAGTGCCAGTCATTATTCACCCAGCAATTTAACTGATTTTGTGGCAATCAATACCATGCCTTGAAAATGCAATACAGCAGTTTCTTCCACATTGTGGGACCCTTTCTGCAAATATTTTGCCAGAACATAAACAAAATACTAAATAAAGACAGGTCTCAAATGTAATATTTGTCATCTGATTTTAAGGAAGTAGAGAGATCAGTAAAGCTGGAGGCTTTCACATTAGGCAGTTGCCTAAGACAGCAGGCACATGAAGAGGGTTCGCACTCAAATTATTGGGGTAACCAGTAAGGAATCACGAAAGGTGGCAGGAGAGAGATGGCAGAGGCTCATTTAATGCCAACATCAAGTTCATCAACCTGATCAGAAAGCCCGAGATGATGATGGATAAAGCAGTCTCAATGGCTACTTTTGCTCTTCACTTCCCTGCACTTGACATCAAGGTGTTCACTGGAGAGTAGCTTCCAGACCACACAGTGTTGCGTTCAGTTAGCTGATTGCCCTGGCTAGCCCTGGTCCCATACTGGATGCTATTTCCTTTTCTGTCCTGCCTCCTCTTGCCTCAGGCTCCTGGCATTATTCCCAGAGTCAAAGCTGCTGGGAGAGCATCTCCCCTCATGGAACATGTAACCGAAATAGAAAGAGTGACAAGGAAAGCTACTACAAAGGAGTTTAAAATCTCAGAACTGCAACCCAGAAACTCGGTCATCAGCAAGCCATTTAGTGAGATAAGCACCAAGTGGGGTAAAAGCACTGAGATGGCCCCATCCACATCTTGATTTCCCTCTCACTGGAACATGCAGAAACGTACCTAGTTTGTAAATTATCTGGATTTTTTGCTTCCTCTTCCCACCTTGACTGAGAGTTGTGGTCAGTAGCTACCTCATTCCTGGTCTGGGGCATTCAAGAAGCAGAAATCCAAGCCAATAACAGCTTCCTTGAATGTTGCCTCTGCTGATAAACTATTCAGAGCAAAAAAGGATTGAAGCTATTGCCCGACACGAGGTTTGGGGGGGGGGTCTTATTTTTCCCATCCTCTGTGTTTTCCTTGGCCTTCCAATCAAGATAATCGAAACTTGATCATAAATATCCTTGGTTAAGAGCCCACCTTACGTATGATATGTCCCAGTAATCACTGTGCTAATCAAATCCGTGAGGAAAAAAACGGTACGATGGGTCTTCAAAGCAATAGATGTAATTAATGTGGCCATAATATTTATAATCTATATTCATAATTAAAATAATAAATACTCTACAGAAAGCTCTTTCTCTGGGATCTTATCAGACTGCTCGATGACAAAGGCCTGTACTGAGTCTGTGGAAATGGAGAGATAGGAAAAAGCATGGGGACTGGCCAGATTCTCATCGCAGGGAGAAGTCAGAGGCAGTAAGAGGGGAAAGAGTCAAGAATCATCCCCAGGTTTCTGACCTAAATAACAGTAGATGAGGCATCAAGATGGTTTGAGACATGGAGCGCCTGGGTGGCTCAGTTGGTTAAGTGTCAGCCTTTGGCTCAGGTCATAATCCCAGGGTCCTGGGATAGAGCCCCACATTGGGCTCCCAGCTCATTGGGGAGCCTCTTTCTTCCTCTTCCCCTGCTTGTGTGCTCTCTCTCTTTTTCTCAAATAAATAAATGGAACCTTTAAAAAAAAAAAAAAAAAGATGACCTGAGACAGGTGACGGAGAAAAGTGTAAAGTGTATTGCGTTTAAGACACCAGTGGGACATTTAGGTGAAGAGATCCAATAATCAGTTAAGTATTTGGGCCTAGAGTTCAAGAGAGGGGTGAGCTGGAGGGGCAGATTGGGAAGCTGACAGCACAGGCTAATGCTGGAGCAATTATGAGTGAATGGCAGGGGGCATATAAAGATAAAATAGGGCAAAAAGCAAATCTCTATAAGCACTATGTTTAAGAAGCCAACCAGGGAAAGGCAATTATCCAAAGAAAGCTGAAATGGGGCAAGAAACTAGTGCCGGGGAAACCTCCAGAATCATCGAGAGGGGGTTCACAACTTTCTGGGGGAAAAGAATGTCAGGCCCCCTACCATTAATAAATATATATCAATATGCAATGTAATCAGGTCTCAGCTCCCTCATTCCTACCAATGGCCCCCTTTCTGCTCATCTCTCTGTAAAAACCAAAGAAAATGTTTCGAAAATGGATAATCACAGTCTTATGTTTCCATGAGCCAAATGAGAAGAATAAAAAGTAAAAATTCTACTGAATTTGGAAAAAAGGAAGTTATTGGCAAGTTCAAAGAGTCAATTTCCAGGAAATAATGAAAGTGAAAGCCAATTACAACAGCCTGGGAAGTTAGAAAGAGAAGAGGAAGAGAAAGCAAAGTAAAGGGAGAGGTTTTTATTCTTTTTTCTGTTTTTCTGATTAAAGACTTAAGCATGTTTACAGTCTGTGAGGAAGATTCGGGGGTGGGGAGGATTCTTTTAGAAGTAAATGACATATAGACAGATGGTAGAATGAGAGGGAGAGATTGAGCTTTAAAAAGAAGCAATGGAAGGGGAGCAAATGCAAGGGATTAGCCTTGAAAAGGAAAAGGGCTCCCTCTTCCTGAGCAGTTCCAGGCAAGTCAATGTGATTGATAGAACCCTACAGCAACAGGAGAGGGGTTGTCAATGATCTGAGGATTGGGAGAGAAAGAGTGGAACTGGGAGGATACAAATATTGTCCTGTGTTGCAAAGGGGCCTGTTCATAGGGGAAATCATACATTTACAGGGACGTCCATGCAGGCAGCTATGAGAATACAGCAGTCTGGGATGCAGGAGCTGAGATGACACGTGGGCAGACGAACCACGTTGTGGGTTCACAAAGCATATTTTGTAAGAGGACATGGCAGCAGGAACATGGAGAATATTCACAAGAGAGAAGTAAGCTCTCTAAGGTGCAGGGCTGCTGCTATTGCTCTTGCTTCTGCTGTTTCTACTTTGCCTGGCACGCACCTGTGCGAGCTAGAACTTGAGCGTGTTCCCCTTCTCGGTAAGTTGCTGCAGATGCTTGCCTCCTTGTATGCAAACACGGTTCCCTTCTCTCCACATTCCCTCTCCGCCTGCCATCAACTGTCCTTTGTGTTCCAATGGTAGGGAGAGTCTATGAACCACTCTGGTTTTCTGATGGGCCACCAGGCTACGAACAATCCAACCGGAAAGAGTCCCCCCACTGCATAGAAAGCATTGACTAGAGCACTTCCTGTGTCACACCACCAAGCATCCCTCTGGCTACAGCCACCTGGGTTTTACTGTCAAACTGTTTCAATCCCACTCTGTGTGAGCTAGACTTACAAACAGGACCAGACCATCAGCTGAGCCCTTAACAAATGTCTAATGGGTTCTCAGCTTTTCGCTAACAATAGGATTAGCAAAGGAGCCTTTGGAGACTGATTATTTCCTCCTAGGCTTGGCCTTAATCCAGCCGTTACCTGACTGCTCACCCAGCAAACTTTGAATACAAATGCAGTTTTTCAAGTATCTTAATAATAAAAGAGTACACTGGATAATGAACATAAAATCAACCACTTGAAGGGTAGCCCCTATTGTGAAATAATAAATTGACATTCTGGTTTATAAACAATTTTTTAAGCATAACATGACAACCATTTTTACAGCTCCTGCATGACAATGGATATCTGCTATTTTCCCTCCTTTCTCCCACAGGTGGACACTTAGGGGACCAGCATCCTGGGCATTGACCAGAGATGGATACTCCAGAGCTCTGGTTCAGGAGAGAGATAGTGCTTGTCCAAAGGCTGCATGCTTGGAAATGGTTTGAAAGGTATGTATTCTAAAAAGATATCTCAAGAACACAGCAAATGAAAAATCCAAGGAGAGAATCCAATGAATTCTCTATAGTTAGGCAGAGAGAGAAAATCAAGTATGAAGAAAAAGAAGTGGAATACAGATAATCTAGACAGGAGACAAGAAGAGACAAAGGCTAATACATAGCCCATAGTCAATGAAAGGACAGCTTCTGGATCTTTCTTTTCAGTCAGTCACCTGTAGTTTGGGTCAGGGGATGCAAGAGTCCTATAAAACAAGGAAGCAGCATAGTTATCAGACGCTTTACTTATGTATATTATCTCTACTTTTTTATAACCCTAAAAGGTAAAAAAAAAAACAAAAAAAAAACCTCTTACCTATTTCTATTGTAGAAAGATTCAATTGAAGCTAAGTATTTTTTTTAAGATTTTATTTATTTATTTGTCAGAGAGAGAAACAGAGAGAAAGCACAAGCAGGGGGAGCTGCAGGCAGAGGGAGAAGAAGGCTCCTGATGTAGGACTCGATCCCAGAACCCTGGGATCATGACCTGAGCCAAAGGCAGACACTTAACCAACTGAGCCACCCAGGCATCCTGAAGCTAAGTATTTAAGTAAGTGGCAGAGCCATGATTCATATTCACATCATCTACCTGCCTTCAGTACTATGCTGTAACGCCAAGCTGCCGAGGACTTCCTTAAAGTACATCAGTCTCCTTCAGTCTGAAAAATTCTCCATATACTGAAACCCGTCTGTGTATCTGTAAACCTGAAAAGTTTAGGGCCACACCCCAGATGGCTGAGATCCCGCCCAGAGGCATAGCCGCATGGGGATATCTCGGCCATCAAGCAAACTCTAGCGGCTTTTCTAGGTACATCACCATGTTTTCACTGACTACCACAAGGTGTAGAAACCCTGGCCTTGAACAACAAAGCCAGCACATCTCATTTAAACCATTAACTTTAATTTGACCCATCCCTGCTTCCCTAATTCTTACTTCTGTATACATGGTTGATAAGGTATGAATGAATCAATATCAATACATCCACCATAGTAGAAAATAAATCAAGAGAAATGCCAAATAAGCAGTGGTAGATATCATCATCTTTCTATAGAGTAAAATACAGTACTATTATTATATATTATTATCACTGTTATTAATATGTATTACTGTCAAATGCATTAGGTGGAAAAATAATCAGAACTCATTTAAAGTATACTGGCAAAAACCAAAAACAAAACATTTGCCTTTCCTTGGTGTTAACTAACAACTAATTTTGTTAAAGATCCTAGTTTTTCAATGGAAAAAAAATTGGTCTGTATAAGTTATTCTAATAAAAATTTATCAAGTTAAGGGGTAATTCTGCAATTTGAAACCAACAGCCAATCTTATATGTAATTGTGAAACAATCAAAGCATTTTCTATTGACAGCTAGTAGAGAACCACTAAAAGTTTTTCAAGAAGTATGATGTTGCCTTAATAATGGCAAAATTGTTGCCTTAATAATTTGAATTTTTGCAGTAGCATAAAGTATGAATGAAAACAGAGAGAGGAATGGAGGTAAAGATGCCAATTATGAACTTAAGTGAAGAGATTTCTGGATAAGAAGGTAGAGTGCTTCCTACAAATACCCCTCAGCCCCACCTCACAACCTACCACTCTTACCTCAAAATATAAAACAACAGTAGATAAGAAGAAAAACTCTTTAAAAGACATTGTTACCCTCAAGATCGAGATAAATCTCTCCATGGATAACAGGAGGCAAACCGAACTCATGACAGAGTGTGAAGACAGAACATTTCCCAGGCACAGAAGAGGACAAGTGCTGGAGTGGGGCTGCCCCACCAGGAAGGTAGCCTGAAGACCTGGGTCTGCAAGGACAGTATCTTCTCAGAGCAACACTGTAAGCTGCTCCTATCTTGTAAGATCTGGTTCTGGACTCGTCTCTGGAAGACAGCTACAAAATCATTAAACAAGAAAGGATGAGCTCAGGAAGAAAACAAGCACAAATAAAATCCAGACGTTTCCACCCAAAATGGATTTGCCAATGAAAATATCAAAGCACATAAAGAAAATTCACCCCATCAAAAACAGTCAACAAACTCATAGCACAAAAGAATTCACTTTTATTTTGGAAATGGAAACAATGGAGCAATCTAAAAAAAATTGAAGATCTTCATAAATGTTTTTTTCTAAAACAACAGGATATTATAAAATAAAAGCAAGGAGCTATCATTCAATTACAGAAATATTTTTTAAAGATTTAGAAATCCTGGAAAGGGATATATTTGCTGCAATTTTATAAAACTCCTCAGCAGATGGGCAAATTTAACTAGTCAGAGTCAAAAACAAAATCAGTGCATTTGTTGATAAACTAGTGCAACAGCAGCTGAGGCTTAGAAGTTAACAAATACCCAGAGTGAGGGATGGTGACAGGAATATAAAAATGGAAAAAACAGTCTGAAAACAGAAATAACTAGGCTACATTGCTGTGAGGTAGTCTTCATTAAGATTTAGCTCTTTCTCACCACTGAAATAGCCAAAGATCAACCATGATGATGACCTCTTAAAATTCTTCTATTTGTGGAGTTCTGTTAATGCGGCTGGAATGAGGAAGAGGAGTGAAAAGTTAAGGATTGGGTCCTCAGTTCTGTCCAACCCCCACCATCTAAAATAAAGTGATTTTACAATAAAATTCCTCACTATTCATGTCTGTAACAATAAGAAACCTTTTTTTTTTTTCCGAAGTTTTATTTCAGTAATCTCTCTACCCAACACGGGGCTCAAACTCATGACTCCGATATCAAGAGTCGCCTGCTCTTCTAACGGAGTCAGCCAGCACCTCAGGAAATCTTAAGGATCAAGTAAGTTCCTCAGAACTCTCCTAGTTATCAGATTGTTTTCCGCTTAAGTCTGGTTATATAAACCTACAAATAGTTTGCCATAAATGATGGGAGTCAAGACAATAAAAATTCCTAAAAAAAAAAAAAAAAAAAAAAACTCTAACAAAATTACAGTTTATTTGAAAAATGAAATGTTTCAGTAAGAATATGCTAGAGAAAATAGATTTATAATATTTATGGTAAAACAAAATTTTTAAATAAAATTGAATTAATTACCTTGAAAAAAACAATGTAACACATGATCTTAAAGAGAAACGTTTTTCCAGCTCTACCACCAGAAGTGTCCAAGAAAGAAAGCAGTAGTTTTGCCCACCAAATTCATGCCCACAGGGAGTACTCAGACCTCAGTCTCCAATATTGTTCTTTACTACAAAGAATCAAAGCTCCTTTCAGGATGATGATTCTATATTGTGAGACAGGAGAAAATCAGGACAGGCTTGGAACATGTTGTTGCCAGTTGGTAATTAGGGATGTACTCAATGGCATTGGACAGTGTGCTGAAAAAATAGAAGGGTCAGTTTTCAAGGATTCCCTGGCTCGTCCACCTCTGAGGTCATCACTGGGGTGGACAGACTGAGATGAGGGCAGAGAGAGAGCAGGAACCCAGAGGGTTCTCTGACTCTTAACAGGGGACTTTTTAGGGGGAGCTCTCTGTTCAGCCCACTGAAGAACCTATCAAAGCATCCCACAACACCCACACTACAGAACCAGTCTTTGGATGGCAATCCATCACAGAGAAAGAGCAAGAACCAGCGGGAAGGATGGCACCAGTCTCAAGATGGGCATAGATGCAACAAATACTCTGAGCACTGGAGTTAACAAGGCAATAGTTTTGTTCTCCTGTTCTTCCTTGCCTCTGCACCAGAGCAGGGAGAAACAGGGAAGAAAAAGGGGTGTATGATGGAGCAAATTATGCATCACAGACACAGACGTGTACACACACACACACACACACACATACACTCCAAGCTGCTGGAGTCCCAAGGCTTATCTGTACTGAAGGAAGATGAATGCTTAAGATCAAATAGGAGATTAAGTTTTTAAATAAAAGAGACTAAATTTTAATAACCAAAATGAGACTCTTTCAATAATTAAAAGCAACTGAGAAGTTTGAGTATCAGTGGGAGCTGTTATCAAGGCAGTTCACTATGCAGGAAATAGAAAGATAAAGCCCACGATAGCAGTGATTGAAATACAGAGCATTGTGATAGCAATTTATAGCTCAACAAATTGAAATTCTTGAATAATACTGCTTAAGTAAGACGTATAATTTGAACACTAGGAAAGTGTAAATAAAAGAGATTCACCTCCAGACACACACAAAAAAATCTTTGGACAACACATAAAATATAGCTCATTATTTAATAGCCTTTTATATTTAATAGTCACTTTTAGACAGGTTGGTTTTTTTAATTAAAGAGGCAAATTGTGTCTATGTTGCAGTACTATTTGAGATAAGTTGTTTACTATGGAAACTGCAGCTGCAACTTATTTGAAAAATATATACAAAGTATCTTCATCTATAGATAATAGGCAGAAATTAAAGGGATGCACACATATTTAGCTTGTAGAATAAAACTGCCAGCCATTTTTGCATGTCCAAGTGTCAATATTTGCCATCCTCTTACCCCCAACCTCAAAGTGGTGAGGGCCAATAAGTTATCTTAAAATATCGTCTTGGACATGTCTGGTTCTACTCAGTGTTGTGCCGATCCATTTCCCTTTACAAACAACGGACTGAATGACACTCCTTCACATGTCCTCCTTCAACAACAGAATACGGATAACAGGCCCCAAGCTCTATTTTAACATTAATTGCAATATTATGATTTTTCATTTGTTGCTTCCTTTCAAGGCATTTTGAGCTTTGATGAATCATAGTTGACATAAATTAACCTCATATAATTAATGCAGACTTGCTGTCAAAGTAAATGCATAATTAGAATTTTTATACTAAATACAGATTCACTTTGTAAGCTCTTTGGAAATATATTTTAAAATGTTTATTGGCAGCAGGGTTTGACTTTTACAAATATAAATGCATCCTTTAATTATGAGAAATTACCATGGATTTTATATATTGGATATATAAATAATAGACACCTTTAAAACACTCTATTTAGAAAGAGCTTAATGCCTTGAGGGAAAAGGTGATAAATAAATGAAGGCTCCTGAGTTGAGTAGCTCCCTCTACTCTGATAGAATGGCTAGGCACAGAGCCACCAGAGTCTGGTCTGATTTTTAAGTCCCTCATTTATAACGTGGACACCTGAGCAAGACACATACTTGGGTTTCATCATCAGTAAAGTAGCCTACTTCACAGCGCTTTTATAAGGGTCAAAGAAGAGATTGCACACCAGAATTATAAAAGATTATTATCATCATAATCACTATATATAGTATGTTCCCTCCCCGCCCCCCAACCTCTTAGCTAGCAGAAGGTCTCTCAAAACATAGAAAACTTTAATCTTGGGCGCCTGGGTAGCTCCTGACCTTCAGCTCAGGTCATGATCCCGGAGACCCGGGATTGAGTCCCACATCGGGCTCCCGGCTCGGCGGTAAGCCTGCTTCTCCTCTCTCACTCCCCTTGCTTGTGTTCCCTCTCTGGCTGTGTTTCTCTCTGTCAAATAAATAAAATCTTAAAAAAAAAAAAAAAAAAAGAGGGGCGCCTGTGTGGCTCAGTTGGTTAAGCGACTACATTCGGCTCAGGTCATGATCCTGGAGTCTTGGGATCGAGCCCCACATCGGGCTCCCTGCTGGGCGGGAAGCCTGCTTCTCCCTCTCTCACTCCCCCTGCTTGTGTTCCTTCTCTTGCTGTGTTTCTCTGTTAAATAAATAAAATCTTGAAAAAAAAAAAAAAAGAACAAAATAGTGAATTCTAAAGCCAGAAAGAATACAGTCTATTCAGGGCATAGTCGATCCCCTTGCTATGCTACCATCCTCCAGAAATGAACATGATGGGCTGGAAAGAGTCACCATGCCACCAGCTTGACTCTGAACTTCGGGTAGGGGTGGGGAGGATGGATCTCTCCCTCTAGTTCACCATGGAATCCCCCGGCAGATGGCAATGCTCATTTGATAAATATTTCATGTTATAGCCAGATTCCTGAAAAACATGCACCACTGAAGAAAAGTTCTTGTCTGGCTAGTCTTCACAGTACTAACAGAGGAAGTCTGGAAGATGAGACAGAATAAAAGGTACTGGATCATCCGCTAGCCCAGAAGCCTGAGAATGGAGGCATTCCCACAGCCCCCTAGTCCCAGCAGCCTGCGTTTTCCAGTGAAGACAGGCTGGGGTAAGGAATCAATGAAGGTCCTCTTCCTCTGGGAGCCAAGGATATGAGCAAGAGAGGGAGGAATGAGAGAAACCATTTCTCTTTCTTGTCCTAAGTGACCGGTGTGGCAGTAGACTCTGTGCCATGGGACACACTGGAGAAAAATGTTCATTGCAGAACCCAGATGCCAAAGTGAGGAAGGAATAGAGTGCTTGCAGCAGCCACATCTGGCTTTTTGGCCAGCTTTCCCCTCCGCGGTGCTGATTCTCCCTGCACCTGCTCCTTAATTGTTTCACCATTTACCAGTGAGCTGAGTTTTACCCACTTTGACCACAAACTGCTCAGAACGTGGATAAACGTGCCACTGTTACATCTCTTTCCAAGCTGCTGTGAACCCTTCCATAGAAATCAATATCAAAAAACTTTTAGCTTTAGAAGTTTAAAAAAAAAAAAAAAGAAAGAAAAGAAAAAAGAAATTCTCTATTCTGGACCACTGGCAGCTAAGTAACCTGATCACATACACATATAATGATTTTGAAAATTGAGGTAAAACTCTAACTTGTCCTAAAGTAAGCACTCTCTTCCTGTAACTGAGCCCAGGGTTCAAATAGTTAATCCAGGGGCTGTGCAGTTAGGTAGACCCATAGGAAATATAATCTACAAGGAGGCTTCCTTAAAACCCTCACCTTGAGCAGAGCTTTTTTGCACATCAGAAAAGTGAGATACATTTCATGGCTTTCCCCCTACACATTTTTATGCTACACCTTTCAGCAAAAGCTTTTACAATGATATTAAACATTAACTCTGTGTGGGTTAATCCCAAGACACAGCATCAGCCTTAAGGTTAATAGTCCTTTTAATTAAAGGATAAGTCAGTTATTGAACACAGAAGCTAATCACAAAAGGATTACCACTGAAAATGAACATAGTCTGTGCAATTAGTCTGATAATTAAGACTTAAGTACTGGACAGAGATCAAAGTGCTTGTAATATGCAATAAAGTTCCTAGAGTTGTAAGGATATTCAAAATGTTAGCTTGTGCTTTATTGCACCTTCCATTTATCGTGGACCCATGATAGCAGCAAACACATTTCCCCAATGGATGTCAGCATGGGTAACTGTAACAGCTGTTACTACATAAGCCTGGTGTTTCTCACAATATGATTACTCTGTCAACGACGGCTGTAAAAGGTAGCATCTGCATTCATCAAACAGAGTTATCAATAAATGTAAAACCATACAACAATTAGAGATCTCAAAGGAAGAACAAATCCAACTCGAAAAAAATGTCAACCACGCTCTTTAATTACTAAGATTGTTAATCAATAAAATTCCTTCATAACTTTTAATTAAAATTTTATTTGAGCTGGATGTTTGGAGAATCTGATTTTTTGTTTTCACTACATTTAACAGTTGCACTACAAAAATCCTAGTGGCATCTGGGAGCAGCCATCCCCTGGGGGACACTTTATATCTGTAATTGCATATTGTCACCTACAGAGGGTGTCAAGAATCCTTGTTAAAAATAAAGGAAATAGGAGACATCTCACAGTAGCCATAATTATGGAACAAATTACTAGGTGGAGCAATCCAGAAGCTGTCAAGAAAGGTTAGCAAAAAGGGATGTGAGGAAATCAACCATTCAGCAATTCATGATGAACCAAAACTAGTCTAAAATAAAACAACAGCCTAAAAGGTTTTATGAAGTAAAGACATCACCTTTGTTTAGAGCAATGAATAAAGATTAAAAGGCTCCTGATAAAGAATGAAAAGAAGTGATAAAAGAAAAATCAAGTGCTTTAATCACACTGATACTCAGACAAGATATAATGAGAACAAGTTAGAATTCCAGAGCTCTGTATCCATTACTTTATCTTTAATTTGTGTTCATAAGAAGCTGTGTAATTTCTGCATCACCAGTCCCCGAAGTTACCTGGGGAACTGCCGTACCTTCATGACGGTCTCCTCCAGCTGAATATAAGACTCACTGTTAATGTTTTTAAGTGTCTCTTTTTTTACTTCTAAAAAAAGAAATTTGATCTTGAATTTTTTCTCAATTGAGTTTCCACTAGGATTTCCTTTGACTCTGAATTCCAGCTCACATAAATAAATGAGGTTGACTATTGCTTATTTCATTGTTGAAATAATCAGCAATCTCTCCTTTCACGCCTCTGAGGGATGGCAAAATATACAATTTGGTGCTCAGAGCTTCACTCATAGGCTTTCCTTTCCTTAAGCTCAGCTTGGTTTCCTAGATTCCCATGAGTAAGAATGATCGTGAACTACAGCCAGCCAATTCACCCAGTTCCCTAGAGGGTTGCCATCTCCCTAATTCAGAGCTCAAAGCAGATAGAATGCACCCTCTGTAGGGGCCAAGTGCAGGCTGCCCCAAGATGGGCCACTATGGCCAGAAGACTATTTTGAGTTAAAAGCAATCAAAACCCAGCAGGTTTAGGAAAAGCTCTTTACCTCCCCCAGGTCCACCCACCTAAATATACATCGGAAAAGACAGCCTGTACCAAGAAGAGAGCTCTTAAAATAAACTCCTTTTTACCTAAGAAACTGGTCTTTGTAACAGGGCAAACATCTCTTTTCCAAACATCTCTTCTCACTGCCTGCTAATGGCCTTCCTCCTCTTTATATCCCCACACCTCTACCTCTCTTCTTAGCTCAGGATGACATATATACCTCACTTTGCTTGTCTTTGGAGATTCATGTCTGTATGGATTTCCCATACACAGGAAATTAAATCTTATTTTCTCCTGTCGATCTGTCTCATGTAAATTTAATTCTTAGTCCAGATAGGAGAATCTTGGACAGAGTAGATTTTCTTCCTCCCCAACACTTCCATGTTTTTCTTCTCTCAGGAAAAGTTAAAGTGCAATTATCAGAGCACTGCTTGAAAGATCGGCCAAGGAAGGCTGTTTCTGACCAGCAGGTCTCTGGCCCAAACTTTGCTTCAGCCACTGAAAAGCCCTTGTGACTAGGGTGCAGGGGTACAAGAGCACCTGACTCCCGCGGTCCCAACCAGAACAAATTCGGTCACTTGCTGCTGACAAAATTGGAAGGCAAAGAGACGAGTGGTGGTGAAAAAAGAAAGGAATTTATTTTGGTAAGACCAGCACTGGGGAGACAGCAGACTAACATTGAAAGACCATCTCTACAGTGCTGAAGAAACTTCTAGGTTCATATAAAGAAAATGTGAGACAGAGATTGGTGGGTAAATGCAGATGGGCATGAAAGGTCAGCTTGCTCATTACCTTGGAGTCATCACGCAGGGTCTTGCTGGCTCAAGGCAGTCCTTATTGCTTGAGAGGGTAGTTTTGGTTCCCATCCTGATGTGCTTTGCCTGCAGGGTCTTTTGCCTGAGTTAAGAGATAAGCTGGAAAGAACTTAATCCCGTAGAAAGTACAGACTGAGGTCACAGAGGAGGTAGCTGAAGTCCTCTCTCAGCATGATTATACTCATGAAATCAGGGTCACATCATAGTGAAAGAAGAGGAAAATAATAGTACTTCATACCTAAATAATGCTTTCCAGATGTCAGACACTGTTCTGAGCACTTTCTAGATATTAATTCACTTAATCCTCACAAAAATCCTAGGAAGTCAATTATTATTATTATCACACCAAGAGGTTAGGTCACTTGTCCATGTCACATAGCACATAAGTGACAGAGCTGGAACTAGGAATCTAGGCTGTCTGGCTTCAGTATATGTCCTTAACCCCTGTCCTATACTGCTTTTAAGAAAATAGCACTGAAAAAGATAAAAAAATAAAATAATAAAATAAATGATTTAAAATAAAATTTAACATTTTTCTTAAATTACAAAATTTTCAAAAACTAAAGAAAGAAAACAGCACTTACTGGCCATCTACTTTGTGTCAAGCTTGTGCCAAATGTTTTATTCTGTTTGCATAATTCTGCAAAGTGAGTTTTACAGATGAAGAAATTAAGACTCAAAGAGGAGAACTAAACCTGCCAAAGTCACCCAGTAAGCAGATTCAAATTCAATTCAATTAGACTCTGAAAGCCCACATGACTTTACATGTTGTCTGAATAAGAAAAAATCACTGGATTTTAATTCTGCTAACATTCAGTGATGAATAAGAAAGAGGACTGGGGTGTCTGGCTGGCTCAATCAGTAGAGCAGGGACTCTTGATCTTGGGGTAATGAGTTCAAGCCCCACATTGGGCATAGAGCTTACTTGAAGAAGAAGGAGAAGAACAGAAAGAAATATTTTTAAATGAGCAGCTTCAACGGCTCCTGGGTAGCTCAGTCAGCTAAGTGTCTGACTCTAGGCTTTGGCTCAGGTCATGATCTCAGAGTTGAGGATGGAGCCCCATGTTCAGCTCCACGCTCAGTGCAGAGCCTGCTTCAGATTCTCTCTCCCTCTGCCTCTCCTGACTGTGCTCACTCTCTCACTCTCTCTAAAATAAATAAATAAATAAATCTTCAGAGGAAGGGGAAAAGATGTTCCCCAGAGCATGAAGGATTGCCTTCAACCCTGGCAGGAGGCCATGTTTTCACCATTCTCCTTAGGAATAAACGTTAGGGTTGTGACATTCATGGTGATATGTGCTCCTCCCTACCAGATTAGTAAAATGAATTAAAATAAACAGGAAGAAACAGGGATTTGCAAACAAACAATTAAGCAGCCCAGGATGGTGGTGGGGGTGTGTAGTGGGAGTAAGTAGAGGGGACTGCTTAGTGAGAAAATCAGGGTCTGATACTTATCTGTAAAATTACAATACCTTGCATAATAGTAAAGCCTAATAAATATGTCTGGACTGGATGATAGACCTCTTCCCACTCTCTTGGAGCTTGGAGAGAGTCCTTCCAAATTCTCCCTAAACCATGGTCTCAGTAGTCATTTTCAACCTGCCAGTGACTGCACTCTCCCATCTTTTTCTCTTCTCACATTTGACTTTTTTTCTCCTTTTTCACTCCCATTTTTCTTAGACGTTGTTAGATTCCCTCCTTCATATACTCCACATTTTAGGATGGGCAACAACTCTGCGTAAGTTCATGAAAATGTAAATTTCAGATATTGCCGTCGGACCCCTGTTCTCTTTCCCAGTGCTTCGTACAGCCAAGTGTGTCCTCGATAGCAGTCAAACATCAATGGAAATGGTGCATGTTTATGAAAAATGCTTTTGGCATAATTTGTATTTTGTTCATAGCTACAAACAAAGCAGGGAGATACCAAGCACAAGTAATTTTAACCACTTAATCTCATCCATTGCATATAAATAGCAGTCATATTCCAACACCAAAGAGATGTTTCAGACCTTAAATGATATGTAAAAAGCATTGCAGACCCCCGAGTGTTATTTAATTTCTACGTTTTGAGATGATTGAAATATGAAAGTCATATTTTTTGAAACTTTCATTTTGCAAAGGTTAATTGACAAGCAGTTTGAGCAAAGGGAATGAGCTGCAAGTAAGTTTCCAATTACCAGAACTGGGACATAGACTTGGGGGAATGTATGAAATAGATAAATCTTGAAATGCTAACAGAACTTCCATTTATTAGGCTGAGGAATGAGTGGCATAGATTTGAAGACATTATGACTCACTTTATGTAGCTATAACTATCTATATAAAGAGAAAATTTAAAAATCTTGATTTTAATTTCCGAAAGAAATTCTTTAAAATTTTTCCATAGGAATCATCAATGACCAACATGAGACTCCTTTTTTATTAATGAAAACATTTGGATGCAGTAGCATGCCTGTGAATCTCTATATACTTATATATAGGCACAGATATGTAAATTCACTGCCAAATAGATTAGCAAAATGCTAGTGGTACGGCAATCTGGGGGAGACTCTATCTTGTGGCAATTTTTAAATTTCTCAATCCATCAGTTAATCGTAGATTCAGGGCACAGACTCATATTTCCTTGTCAAATAAATTATGTCTTACATCAAAGACCACACAGATTCCTACTTAACAAAACAGGAGAATGTCTGAGTAGACCATAAATGTGAAATATGAAAGAGAGCAAAATGAGACAGCCAATAAAATAAAAGATTTGTTAGTCAGCTAAAAACTATCTACAAAATGGTACTACCAACAATCAGAACTGGTGATTAAAGAAATATACTTTTAAACTGATGTTAATTTTTTTCCATGAGAAATGAGTTCTGGTGATAATGCAAAATGGTAAAATTGCTATGCATAAAAAAGATTTTAATTAGATAGTGAAGACCTAGATGTTGTCTGCATCTTTTCTGCTTGGATATTGAAATGCCATGTACATATAATAAGAGAAAAGGACGAGAATTATGCCAGGCCTTTAAGAAATAAACCAGGTACGGGGGCACCTGGGTGGCTCAGTTGGTTAAGCGACTGCCTTTGGCTCAGGTCATGATCCCGGAGACCCGGGATCGAGCCCCACATCAGGCTGCCTGCTCGGCAGGAAGCCTGCTTCTCCCTCTCTCACTCCCCCTGCTTGGGTTCCCTCTCTAGCTCTGTTTCTCCCTGTCAAATAAATAAATAAATAAAATCTTTATTAAAAAAAAGAAATAAATCAGGCACTTAATTATTACATAGTTGTAAACTCATGGGTCAATAATATTTGTTTTATCAACCTGACATTTTTTCCCTTTCGAACTAATTTATAGCAATTAATTCTTATTTATAGATATGTTTTCTACTCAGGTTTTCCCCCATAAATGGCATTGAAAAACCTGTTCCCATCTAGAAGCTACTACTAAAGAAGTTATCTGGTGTAATGATTTTGATAAAATTGTCAGCAGTACTGAGAGTTTGGAACTATCTTGAAATTTGACAGACTCTAATGAATTATGAGATAAAGACATTATTTTGGGTTGCTTGGATGGCTCAGTCAGTTTAGCGTCTGCCTTCAGCTCAGATTATGAACCTGGGGAACAGGACCCAATCCCATGTCAGACTCCCTGCTCAGTGGGAAGTCTGCTTCTCCCTCTGCCACCCACCCACCACCACCCCTCCCAGCTTGTGCACTCTGTCTCACGCTCTCCCAGATAAGTAGATAAGTTATATTATTTTTAACTTTTCTTTACAAGAGCTTCACTACAACAAACCATAAGAGACTCTTGAACGTAGGAAACAAACTAAAGGTTGCTGGAGGGGAAGCAGGGAGAGGGTAGCTGGGTGATATACTATATGTTAATTAATTGAATTTAAATTTTTTTAAGTAAAGAAAATTAAAAATTCCTACGTAAAAAGAACTTCACTATAATATTGAATTTCTTAGATATGTCTGGCTTCCAAAGAGTTTCAGAGGATTTGGCTTAACAGTTATACAAGATAATGCAGAGAAAGTGCTTGGCACAGTGCCCTGCACATCAGAAACATTCAAGAAAGTAGGGGCTCTAGACAAGAGGATGGACTCGATGAGCACTTCCGAGAAATGGTCCTTCTGAGAAATGAGTGACTTTTTCGTCCAGGGCTCCATCATGTACGTGTCTGTTTGCTAGGGCTTCCATAATGAATACCACATAATAGGTGACTTCAGCAGCAGGAATTTATTCTCTTACAGTTCTGGAGGCTGGAAGTCAAAGCTCTAGGAAGTCAAAGATTACTTTCTCGGGGCGCCTGGGTGGCTCAGTTGGTTAAGCGACTGCCTTTGGCTCAGGTCATGATCCCAGAGACCTGGGATCGAGCCCCACATCGGGCTCCCTGCTCAGCTGGAGGCCTGCTTCTCTCTCTCTCTCACTCCTCCTGCTTGTGTTCCCTCTCTGTCTGTGTTTCTCTCTATCAAATAAATAAAAAAATCTTAAAAAAAAAAAAAAAAGATTGCTTTCTCCTGAGACCCCCGTGGGCTTGGCTAATTGATGGCCATTTTTTTGCCCTGTCCTCACATTATCTTTCCTCTGGGCACTGGCATCCCTGGTGTCTCTGAGTGATTTTCTCGTCTTTTAAGGACACCAGTCAGATTGGATTGGGACTTACCCTAAAGGCCTCATTTTCACTTAATCACCACTTTAAGGCACTACCTCTGAGGCACCGAGGGTTAGGGGTTCATTCATCTTATAAATTTGCCAGGGATACAGTTCAGTCCTTAACAACATAGTAAGATCAAGGGTAGACACCTCCCAACACAGGAGGAAGCTCTTGGGATCCAAAGTGTCCAGAGACGTGGTGGTTCTAGCAAGCAAGTAGAGAGCAGAGGGCTGAGGCGAGGGCATTCCAGCACCTTCTCCTGCACGTTCTTCCTGTCTTTGTACCGTTTGCCTTCTCTTCTGTACCAGTATCTTTGCATCTTCACATTTTTTCTGCATCAGCCTCAAAGCATCTGAGCTCTGAGTCAGATGTTGATTTCCTTAAATGAATACTTGGTGGAAATGAGTAAGTCTTCACATCATGAAGAGCTGCCCTGCACCCCCCCACCCCAAAGAACCTAGTTATGCCTGAAGAAGCCCTGATTAATTAGATGGGGGTGAGGGGAGGTGAGGAGGGAAGATTCTGCACCATGGTTTAAACCACCTGTTCCGGATTCTTTTTTTCTCCCTACTTGGTTCCTTGCTTTTTTCTTTTTCTTTTTCTTTTTCTTTTTTTTCTTTTTTTTTTTTTTTTTTTTTTGCCAGCAGTTCTGTGCTCCTGAGGAGGAAGAAAAACCAAGTGATGGGGTGAGAGGGGGAGGTGGCAATTCCAAACAAGGATTGAGGGGCAGTGAGCCTAGGAGTGGGAAAGTGAGATGGGGAAGGGGAGGGCAGGGAGTGCCCTATATTTGAAGGGACCTGAAGAAACGAGAACAAAAAAAACAACAACAGATACTTGTCTTAGCACAAGCAGTGTTCTTTTATCCTCATCATTCCATCCTGGGCAAATGATAACTGCAATTTATGAGACTGTATTAATGTGCTATTCAGGAAAGAGTCCTCTTTCCTTAACAGGATGTTAGTGTGAAGAAACACTGTGATGGCATAAAAATCATTTCCGTAGAATATATAATTAGCTACAGCATGAACCTTAAGGGAAGGGAGGAAACAGAAGTCTCCTCCCCGTTTCCCTTCTCTCCGAGTTACAGGAAGGAGGGAGTGTGAATCTGAGAGTGTCTGTAATTTAAGCCCTGGCGGAATGCCTAGTACAGTGCTCGACACTGTGTTCAATAAATAGATGTTGTCAACTGACAACCCCATTGTAGAGTAACATTTGTTTCTTTAGCCAAATTCACTGTATCTGCAGAGGTCCATTGTTCTTTGGGGCTCTCTCTTCCTCAAAATGATGGATTGCCAGGGAATAAAAATGTTTTCACGTTTATCTCCACTGCTCTCACCACCTTAAGTTCTTCTTTTATTGCCTGGCCCCATGTCAGCTGATCCAGCCGCCCATCTCTCATTGGCTTCCTGGTACCCAGCAGCTCAGAGCCTTTCTGGTTTTAAAATATTGGCAGATCTTTCATTGTAATCGTTGAGGGTTGTCAATAAGAGGAAATGTGGGTTGTGTTTTAATTGTTCGGAAATAATAGCATTCTGACTGGCATGAATCAGGAGTCTCCCCTGAGCAAAGACAACCCAGCTGTGGAAAATTAAGAAGTAAACTCAGCCATAAAATCAGGAAGCTAAGAGTGGTAGGAAAGCCTAACGGAGGGATTGCCATCATCTTTGCCTCCATCGAAAGAGGTTATTTAGTCTTTAAAAACACCTAGAAAATTAATGGTTTGGGCAAATACCGCCTTTATCGAAAAAGGAGATGAGTTTCTCTTATATCTCTCTATGCTATTGATTATCCTAGAGCTCCTGTGACCCACATTCCTCTCCACTGACCAATCAGAACCTAAATTACTTACAGCACCTGAGGAAAAGGCACTCAAAGAATCACGAGTTAACATTTGTCTTCTCTGCAAGATGACAAGGAGTGTGAATATTCTCCAAACTCGAACCAGAAAGATACTGCACCAAAAGTTTATTGAAAAACTTTGCAGCTCTGAATCAGATTTAATTAATGAGATGTGACCTGTATGACCATTGCATGAATATACCACATCTTCTCTATTCATTCATCTATTGCTGAATATTTAGGTAGCTCTCATAAATACTTGCAGGGGACCTGACCACACTGACTCCATGTTTGGCCTTCTATCTTGGTCATGCCCCAGCAGTGACTTCTTCTATGAGTTCCAGGCCCCCTGGCAGTTAATGTGTGCCCTGATGGGGATGTGGAGGGCTTCTTCTGACCGTCCCTAGAGTGGTACACAAAAGGCACTGATTTAGATAACTAACCGAAACGACCAGCACACAGAAGGGTCTACTTTAGATAACTAGTAGAGATCCTCTGGCTCACAGATGGTGCCCCTTTAAGTAACTACCGTGTGAGGTCACCACCATGTGCCTCACTTTATAAAACCTGATGATTAAGGTCCAGGCTGGGTAGAGAAAGGCTCGGAGAATAACTGCAGGAGGATGGTCCCCACGCACCCGGATCTTCGCCAGATGCCCCCGTCAGTAAGTTATCTCGAGTAAAACTCTGTGTAAACAGTGTGGAGTGGCTTCTCAAAAAGAAAAAAAGAAAAAATAATGTGGCTTCTCAGTCTGGAGGAGACTTTACCGACCCTCCTCCACCTTCTAACAATAATGGGGCAATTAACCTAGGGGTGCATATATCTTTTTAAATTAGTGTTTTTGTTTTCTTCAGATAAGTCCCAAAAGTCGAATTACTGAATCATATAGTATTTCTATTCTTAATTTTTTTTGAAGAAAACACACAGCTTTCCAGAGTGGCCACACCAATTTATATTCCCACTAACAGTGGACAAAGGTTCTCTTTCTCCACAACCTCACCAAAACTTGTTACCTTTTATCTTTTTTATTTTAGCAACTCTGATAGATGTGAAAGAGTATGTGATTTTGATGTGTATTTTCCTGATGATGAGTGATGTTGGGCGTCTTTTTATGCTTCTGTTGGCCATCTCTGTGTCTTCTTTGGAAAAATGTCTATTCAGAGCCTCTGCCTTTTTTTAAATCATATTTTTTTGGTGTTGAGTTGTATGAGTTCTTATATATTTTGGATATTAACCCCTTTGCAGAAATATTTGCAAATATCTTCTCCTATTTAGTAGGTTGCCTTCTTGCTTTATTGATTGTTTTCTTTGCTGTGCAAAAGTCTTTTTAAACTTTGATGTAGTCCCATTGTTTATTTTTGCTCTTGTTTCCCTTGCCTGGAAAGATAATTTCCCCCCAAATATTGCTAGGGTTGATGTTCAACATATTACTGCCTATGTTTTCTTTTAGGAATTCTATGGTTTCACATCTCACATTTAGGTCTTTAATTCATTTTGAGTTTGTTTTTGCAGATGGTGTATGAAAGTGGTCCGATTTCATTCTTTTGCATGTAACAGTCTGGTTTCCTGACCACAATTTATTGAAGAGACTGCCTTTTTCCATTGGGTATTCTGGTCGCCTTTGTCATAGATTAACTGATGGTATAAGCAAGAGTTTGTTTCTGGGCTCTCTATTTCTTCCATTGATTTATGTGTCTATTTTTGTGCCAATACCACACTGTTTGATTACCATAGCTTTGTGGTAAAGCTTGAAATCTAGGATTGTGATACCTCCAGCTTTGCTCTTCTTTCTCAAGATTGCTTTAGCTATCAGTTTTGGTGGTTCCATAGAAATTTAAGTATTATTCTAGTTCTGTGAAAAATACAATTGGTCTGGATAGGGATTGCATTGAATCTGTAGATCGCTTTGGTCATCGGTAAATCGTATGGTCATTTTAACAATATTAGTTTTTCCAATCCATGAGCATGGTATATTTTTCCTTTTTTTGTGTGTTGTCTTCAGTTACTTTCATCAATGTCTTATAGTTTTCTGGGTACATGTTTTTTACCTTCTTAGTTAAATTTATTCCTAGGCATTTTATTCTTTTTGATATAATTGTAGATAGGATTTTTTTTGTTTGCTTGCTACTTTGTTATTAGCATGTAGAAACAGATTTCTGTGTGTTTATTTTGTGTCTTGAAACTTGGCTGATTTCATTTATTCTGATAGATTTTTAATGAATTCTTTAAGGTTTTCTATGTGTAATATCATGTCATATGCAAATAGTGATAGTTTTACTTCTTTATTACTAATTTGGATGCCTCTTCTGTCTGATTGTATTGCTGTAGCTAGGACTTCCAGTACTATGTTGACTAAAACTAGTGAGAGTAGAGCAGTATCTTTGTCTTGATCTTAGAGGAAAAGCTTTTAGATTTTCACCATTGAGTATGCTAGAGCTATAGATTAATCATACTACTTTTTTAGTAGTAATTCTACATTAAAATAAGTGAAAAACTGAGTATCTTGTTTGTTGATATATTGAAGCCTATACTTAGAAACTCATAGGATGTAAAATGTCCTAAAATTGATAGGTTTTAAATATTTTGGTGACAATATTTTAGAATCCAATGTGCAAATATTTACTTCCTATACCAATAAGAAGAATTTGCAATTTTATTTGGCTATAAAACAAGGTTATGGATGATCTTTTTGTAGAATGGGACCACACATAAATAAAATAAATAGGTTATGGAGATTTCTTTAGAAATCTTCCTTTTAATTTACTTTAACAAAATAAGGTTTGAATTTTTTCCTTTACAAATATTTTACTAAGAAATAGGACATGTGTGGCTTTTATTTCCAACAATTTATCTCCAGACCTTCCAGCATTACTTATAAAGAAAAACCAACAATATCCATTTTTGTATGGCATTGAGTTCTATTTTTACATACCTTGCCTTTATTTTTTGGTGGAATGAGAATCAAATTCTTAATTTTGCAAAGTCCAAATCACTTCTTAATCTATAATAAACTAATGCAAAAACACATTTAAAGCTTTATCCTACCCCCAAAGGAGAAATCCAATGACTGACATTACACTGTCATGGCAATTGTCTCTGATAAAGTGGAAAAGTGAGCTCAACTATTATTCATGTGCCTTATTTTGAAAGCTTCAACAAACACTTATTTTTGAAATAGGGAAAGCTTCAGTAAATACATATGTAATTTGAGGTGAGTTACATTTAAAAGGATAGAGAAGAGAGGGCCTGATCAAGGCCAGTCACTGCAGATTGGGAGTTTCAAAGCTGGGGTTGGAGGAGGTGTCTCCTTTTGCTGGACTCCACCAACCCTGGGCTCGCTGGCACATCTGTCCAAGCACACAGCATAAAGCCCATAGGCCATTATCCTACTACTAGGGGAGCTCACTGAGGAGAGGATTTCTTATTCCTTTTGTTATACGGCTGCCTAACTTATCTTTTCACACATGTTCAATAAATTGTGGGTGAATAAATAACATGGCTCAATCCCCTCTTGTTACAATAAAAAAGAAACCAAGAGAAGGATAATGACTTGTGTTAGGGTCACACGGTTGATTAGAGTGGGGACCTGATTAAAAATCTGGATCTTTCAATGTTCAGGCTTGGAAATTTCAGCCAGCAAATCAAACCAAAGTAGGACCAAAGGGCAGAAAATGGGTTGGATATAGGTTGTAGCTATGATAACTGATTTGTATGGCTTTTTATGAAGATGCTGTCCTTAATAGTATCAACATAATTGATTCTCTTACTCCATGGAGATATCTAACGTGGAAATCTAGTGATTTAGAGCACAGTGGATTCAAATTCCAGCTGTGTGGCCTTGCTCAGTCCCTTGGTGTGATCTTCAGATCAATGTTCTTGGTAATGTGGATGGACAAGTAGCTATGCATGGTTGTTACAAGGACCAGACAGCATAAAACTCGTGAGAGCAGAGAGCTCAGGACCCGTCACTGCTTATCAACACAGCAGTCATTTAAAGTGCTTTGTAGGGATTCATTAAGCCCTTGAATGAATAAGAAAAACAGATCCCCCTCAAAATTTATTTAAAACATGTATACCTATTAATGCAGATCTTAAAACACAGCTGATGCACATTTCTGGTTTTAAATACTTATATTTGTGCAGTATATATATAGAAAGGGAAACAATTCTGGAAAAAAGTACAAAACATTAAGATGGCTGTTTCTGGGTAGTGGAATTTATCTGTATTTGCATATATATTCTACAATAAGCATGCATAGTTGTGTGAAGTAAATTTAATGTATTTTTAAATGAATATTGACTTTTATTTGGCTTAAAATCTTCTTTAAGGTAAGTCCTAAAATTACTGTACTTTCATACATGAGCTATGGCTAATGCCAAAGTTATTGGAATTTTCCTACCAAATGCTGCTGAGGTTTTTGTTTTTCATTATTTCATAGTTATTTATTTCTTCTACTTAATACCATGTGTCAGTTACTATTCCAAGTGCTTTATAAATATCAATTTAAGAAAGAGCAATAAGCCCTATTTGGGGAGAAAAGTAACTCGGGGTAGGGACAAGACATATCTAGTTTAAAATCTTTTTAAGGGATAGTCTGTGTTCTGTCTCTTAAAGCCAGATTAATGAAAAATGTAGGGCAAATGCAAAATTCCTGCAAACTCTTTTATTCATATGTACATAATGGCCATACCAAAAAAATGATCTAGCTAAGTACATTCTGCTAAGAAATGAATAATTATTTTCTAAATAATTTGGGCCTTGTTTTAAAAGGCATAACTTTACCAGGAAATCACTGAAAACTATGTAAACTACATGATAGGCAATTAATATATGCTAGTTTTCTCTCTAACCAAAGCTACAAACTGTTATTCTCTGAGTAAAATTCAACTACATAATTAAAAATGTAACAGTAAGATTGAAAAGTAGTCTCTTTATCTCCCCTATCTAACTCTTCTCCGCATGCCCAGGGTCCCCGTGAAGCCAGCAGGCAAGAGTGGGTAGCTGTGAGGTCATGGAGGGAGCAGAGCAGTGGTAACACTCGGGCTGGTAGTCAATATGATATACCTCTAGAATCCGTATAATCACCCTGAATAGCACGGGCACATCATGGTAATATATGGTGGGCTATCATTTTCCCTCGCTGTTCTTTATGTAGCTGTGATGACCATAATTCAACAACAAATTTGTCATAGAACCTTCAAAGAAGGGAAAAGAATCAACGAGCTTACATACATCTGGGAACATATGATTTTGTTCTAATATAAATCCACATATATTCACAACCATATTTGCTTCATGTGTAGGAATGGCTACTCTTAAATATCAGTACTTCAAAGGCACCAAGTTTGCCACTGCTGTCCCCTGAATGCCACGCGATAGAAAGACAGCCTTAGCAGAGGAAGGCTGGAAACCTCTCGGCAACCAGGAGAACCATCATCAGTCTCCCTGAGCTGGGTGCTGCAGAGAGGCCCCTGTGGGAGTCAGGGACCATCTCCCCACCTGGGACAGACTAATCATTTTCTAACCGGATCCAACATTCATTTATCACTAAAAGATGTGTTCATGTTTGAAGTCTTAAACTCTAAGCATTTCTGATGAATGAAACAACAGAGCCAGCCTTATCTTTCCTAATTCTCCCCTTTCTGGCACACCTGGGCTGGCTCTCAGACGAGCCTGGTCTGGGCCATGGCTAAAGCTGCGCTGGTAACTGTTGAAAAGAAGGCAGCAGAGAATGACGACACCATCTCCTTCTGGGGTAAACAAAGGAGCTCTTCCAATGCCATATGAGAAAGCAGAAGTCCTGAGAGTATTTTTCTTAAATTTCCTTAGAAATCTCACCTAAAACTGCTAGAAGATCTGTCAAAGTTCAAATGTTCCCTGAGTCTGCAGAAGGGAGGGGCTCTGAAAAAAGAACAATGTTAAATAGAAAATACGAACTGAATGGGTGTTCAGAATTCACCGCACCTGATATCAACCCCTCTACCCCATTACCAACAAGGAAACAGGTCCAGAAAGGGATCCCATGTCAGAGAGTGAGCTGTGGGCAGAGCCCAGTTTCAGAACCTACTCGGCTTCTGTTGTAGCTCGCTGCTGTTCCAGGACTCAACCTGCAGACTCCTAGCTCAGTGCTCTTTCTACAACAGGCTGTGTGACAGTAGGGAACTGGGAGCCACTGAGAGTTTGTTGAGCAAATAAATGACCTGGTCATCTCTGTGTTTTGGAAGACTGATCAGGTAGTCCCATATGTAAACTGGATTAAAAATCCTGAGTCCAGCATCACCTTAGTCCCAGGTAAGTGGAAATGGGAACCAAGAGAAGGGGCAAGATGTACCATCTCTGTCAAAGCCGCCTGTCCTGTCTACCGACGACATGAACCCAGGGCCCACCCTCGGCCCGGTCCCCGATACCGTGCTTTGTGCTCTACAAAAGGGACACGGTAAACGTTGTGAGAAGAACAGGTGAATCAGAGGTGGAAAAGACAAGAACCAGGGACTGACTACATAGAAGAAAGGCAAGGAAGCCATCAGTGGGGCTAATTGGCACCCACAGGGTGCACCCATCTGTAGCTTTTTAGACTCCTAGTTCTCTGCACAGGGTCGACAGAACCGTGGGGCTGGCATCTGGTCAAAACAAGAGAGCCCATCTTCAGGACCAAATGCATTGTCAGTGTGAGATTTTCAAACAAGAAGACTCAAATGTGTGCTTACAATACAAGTGAAAAAATTTCACCTTGAACTTTGAACTTGTCCAGAAATTTACAATCAAGAAACCTTAAAAGGTTTCTTACTTTAGAATTTGTAGGGGCACCTGGGTGGCTCAGTCAGTTAAGTGTCTGCCTTCAGCTCAGGTCATGATCCCAGGGTCCTGGAACTGAGTCCCACACCGGGCTCCTTGCTCAGTGGGGAAACTGCTTCTCCCTCTCTCTCTGCCTCCTCTGCCTGCTTGTTCTCTCTCTCTCTGTGTGTAAAATTTTTCAAAAAAAAGAATTTGTATAAGATTTTATTTAAGTTTTGATCCCTTGGAGAAAAAATATTTAAATTTTGGAGTACATAGCATGTTCAGGGGACAGGGGGAACATGATAATCTCCTCAGTGATTGGACCAGGAGGCACAGAAGACCTGACATTCCCTCACCCACCCCCAGGATAGCTGTGTATGTATCCTTTCCGCGGGAGCCCCGGGATGTAGTCCCCTACACATGTGCGCCGTGCCCGCTGTGGCCCCAGCAGCCTCTTCAGGTGTACCCTACAGCTTTTCTGCAACTTCCACCCCCCTCTCCAATGAAACAGAGGCCAGATTTTTGAAATGGGCCTTTTATATTCATGATTACTACTTTTTAAGGTAGTATAATCCTAGAGCCATAAAAATCAAAGTTCATAGACTGTTACTATCTAAACATGACCTTGAAATGAGCTAGTTAAATCCCCACGAGGAAACTGAGAACCAAGACTGATCTCCCCGCCAAGGACAGAAGGACGAGGTTTTTAGCCACAGTTGACATTCTTGGATCTGAGGCTGAAAGTGAGGCCTGGCCTTCCTGCTGTGGAATGTGCAGTCGAGAGGACGGCACAGGAAAAAGGGGCTTGAGAACCACATCCTCACAGCTGTCAAACACAAGAGCAAAGGTTCCAAATAGGAAGTGGGGCCTGGAGAAGTGATAGGAGGGAACTGGACAGTCAGTAGAGGTAGTGCTTCCACACGCTTGTGGCTCCTCCCCACAATAGCCCAGTTCTGCTGTGACGGCTATCCCTTGAAGATAGATTTCTCCAACCCTCTTATAGAACTAGAGTTAAATCCCATCACTGGTGAAAATAAGAGTTTCTGCATAAAGGTAAAGAAAACAATAGGATCACAAGTATTAGCTAAGCATATGGAACTCTGTGATTATTATAAAGAGCATAAATTTTAATTTACCAGAAAGAAAATTAAATGTGTTAGTTTGTGTTGGATACATAAAGGTACCTAACTCCCTTTTTTCTATTTGCTCCCTGACCTCTCTACCCACCTATGTTTAAAAAAATCATTCATGTATTCATTAGTTCACATTTACCTAGCAAATATGTATTGTTTGCCCAGTAGGTATACAACAGTGCACAAAATTGCATAGGATCTTCAAAGAACAAGGTCAACCTACTACTAACATGACTTCAGGTCATTTCATTATTTGTCCTTTCTTTTCCTAAAAGCAGTTCTTTCATGGGAGAAGAATTCCACCCCCAAGCTCAGAGTACCTGTTTTTTGGGAAAAAGAAGACAAAATAAAAAGCCTTCCATTCCTGTATCACAGGCATTTCCTGGGTGGTCTAACTCCAAGGAAGCAAGAACTTATAATTTGTCCCGTAGGAATATTCAAAAATAGTGCCACTAGATCATCTTTGTTTCCAACAGGAGCTATTTATAATATCTCTATTTTCATTGTTGAGTTTACTTGCATTTTGACATTATTCAGGCTTGACACTCTTAAGAGTAAGTCTTCCCCATCTTTATCCATACCAGCTTCTTTCAACACTTAACCAACCTGTGGATGGTGAGGTGACATTAACTTATTCTCCACGTGATCTCTGATATGGTGAGCAGGCAGTATTTTCTGCAAAAGGCGTTTTCTCCTCACTGCAAGAAGAAAGCTAACTCTGGCTTCCTGTGGGCCAAGTCCCTTGTGAGTTCTGAGAGGAAGAAGGTTAATTGTGAACAGCTTCATGCATGTTTCACTTACAGCTCACCACTGGATCCCTTCAGGCTCACCCCTTTCAGCAGTAGCTTTCGCACACTGAGACCAGACAGAAGTTTTTATTGCTCTCTTCAATAAGACACAGGGTGAGTTTAAAGAAGGTAATCTTTAAGATTTATCCCTGTGTTCTGGAATAAGAGTTCAATAATTCCTTTAATCCATGTTGCCATCTCCCATGGCCTTTGGCTTTACTTTGGTCTTTTAACATCTCCCCTTATTTTAATAGCAATTATCAGAATCCATATACTAATTCAACCTAACAAGAACTTGAGTAGCATGAACTTGGTACGAGCAAAGCGAGGCACTGGACCAGGCACTCATGTTATACCTCATAATGATACCATATTTCACAGGCAAATGAACTGTTTTCAGTAACTACAATTTATCTTTAAAATATCTCTGACAATAAATCAAAAGAGTTAATTGGATAAATTTTTCATAAGACATTAGAGTCTTATGACATCCCTTAACACTAGTTGAAACAGTGGGCACGAACTTGCAAACATGGCATAGAAATCATGTAAATTGAGTGAACAGGATCTGTAGAGGTAAAAGCCAAATTTTAAATAGAATTCGCAGATTCCAAATTTCTTTAAACTATATTTATATCTACCCATCCATCCATCCGTCTCTCTCCACATCAGAATATATCTGTACATGGATGCTTAAATACACTTAGTTCTTCCTGATAATTGTCACTGATTTTCTACTTCAGAAGGCATTACTCGTGCTCCATTTCTAGAACATTTTGGATTAGGGTAACAGCATCACATTTTTTGAAATTTCACAAAATCTTTTGTACATATGCTATCTCTAGATAAACATAAAAGAAATCCAAACATTTCGATTCTTGAAAACAATGTGACTCTTTACCATCCTCAGAGTCAGTCTACAGAATCGTTAGTCCTTTTTTCAAAAGCTTGTCCCAAACCTAGGACATCTACATACCATGCAGTTCATCCTACATCTGAAATAATAGCCATCCTTAAAATCATACATTTAGTGTAATTTTGCAGCTCAAAGTCTTCTTAGAAATCTATTAGTTCATTTTTTCTGAGACTTCCTTCTTAAAAAAAATCCATGTACTTCAACATGTTAATAGGTGTTTAGGGAAAGAGTTTCTGTATTCAAATGAAGTTTTAAATGTCCTCTCTGGAGACTCACAGAGCACGTTAGCAATATAAAGTCTTGGCAGACCTACAGTAAAAAAGGAAAGGAAGGGAAGGGGAACAAAAAACCACTTGTATAAGGGGATGGGACTTTAATATTCTCTAAATATATATGTATTACTTTATCCAAAATAGATGGCATGATAACTGAAAAAGAAAGGAAGATCTGATCATGGAGAAAGAGAAGAGAAATAGGGAAAGATTTCATCCATTCCCAGTGAGGACTGAAATTTAAGGATAAATACGTACGTCTGAAGAGCATTTTTATAAAGTTCTGCAATGTGAGGTGCTGTATATCTCTTGCTGGTGTCCTTAAGAATCACATTACTTGTCAGGGCAACAGAAAGAGGAAAGGAAAAAAGGAAGGAGGGAGGGTGAGAAGAAGGAAAGAAGGGAGAGAAGGAAGGACAGGAGGATAAAGAGTAAAAGGACCTGTTTAGCTTTGTAAAACTTTGTATTTCCAAAACCTATTTGACTGTAGAACTCTGTATGCAAAGAGTTTCTATGAACATTAGTGATGTGATGGCAAAGGTTTAACAACTTTTGGGAAAGGGAGGGGCCTAATTTGTAGTATTTACCTGTTTCCATGGTGTGAATTCTCACCGTGGTCAGTTTCAAACTGCCAACATGGCATCCGCTGTATCACAAGCTTCTGGCCCCAGCATCTGACACTAGTGCTCCGTGGGACAGAGTTTGGAAATGTTGAGTTGGCGAATCTTCCTTCCTTCCCGATTCTCTCTCCTATAAATATACATGTTTTAAAAATGAGCAAGCTAAGGCCTAGAGAGGTTATGTGTCCATCAGAATTACACAGCTAATCATTTTTATTGGTATCTAAACTCTAATTTCTAAATTCAATGATGATTCCATGCTCTCTAACATACAATCTTAACTATGTGAACAGGAAGTTACTACTATAGAGCCCAGTGAGAAGGAAGACCCTTGCCTTGGACACAAGACTGGTATCTTTCAGCTGCTCAGTTCCTCTGCCTGTAGATGGCATAATTTGGATAATATGTGCATATTACCAATACCCCTTAATAGTAATAAAACATGCCGGTTCATTTCTTCATAAATATTTTGAAATCCTTAGTCAGAAGAGGCTGTATGACCATTTAAATGTCATTCTGAAGTCATTTATGGTTCATTCAAGTCTTGAAACCTTATAGATCTGAGCCTCAAACTAGAGGTTACTCTCCAAGGTCAGATGAAATACCCTACATAAAAAAGAAAGTTACCTCATTCATTTAAGCATATTTGTTGTTCAAACTTTTCCTCTCCAACCACAATTCACTTTATATATTTCTACTTGCCTCCTGTATTTTCAAAAGAAGGGTTGTGTTGAGATAAATGCTTTTTAAATATGGAATTGTTTTTGATATATATTTACACATATTTATAAATAAATTTGATTTTGTTTGTGGAAGGTGATGCTACTTCCTTGGGCTCAAAGATTAGAATACAAATTTGTTTGTATTGAGAGTCCTTATCTTTTGTGGCAGAGACATCCCTGTGAGCCCTTCTATAAGTGGATTTATTCTGTAAATCCCAGGGTCTTCTATGACCTGCTTCCACTGATGTTCGAGAAGTCTCTTAAAACCTTGATTTCCTTATTACACAAAGAATGCGCTAATAATATGGGGTAGTTGGTCTCAACTACAGAGATTTTGAGAAGTGATCGTTAAGAGTATGAATTTCACTCTAACTTTCGGCCATTTAACAACATTTTGACTCTTTCACCAAAAGCTTGGTGAGAAAAAGAAGTAGAGTAACAGTTTGTTTCCTTTAATTTATCTATAGATTGAAATTATTCGGATTCTACTTGTATCTCATTAGAGATGGGTACCAAGAGTTGATGACAGTGAATAGTTGACATCTTGTAAATATAATAATGGATTTGTGTTGCATAGTTATTTACTTAATAAACAACATCAATCAAAGGACAATTTTATAAACAAAGGCTTTACAAAATTCAATAAGCCACAGATATGAGATAAAAAGAAAAGGAGACGCTTAATCAATAGTGAGAGGAATTAAAGAGTAAATGGAATTGCCTGCTGATTGAGGCACTTTCTGGGTGCCTGTGGCTGAGCCACTTTTTACAAGCCCAAACAATGAAATAATTAACATGCTTTTAAGATCCCTTCCATAATGCTTCTTTTCTGATCTTTCAGAGTCTAATAAAATTCTGCAACTTTCAGAGTTTTTAACTTGAAATCATCCTCCATCTTCAAGTTTTTCTGTGGTTGCAAAATGATTAGTTCCTTAAACAATGCATGCAAATCATTGAGGAAGACAATTTCCTGAGAATTACATACATTACCTATTCCTAATACCGAAAGAATATTCTGAACAAAAGAGGTAACTACAATTGCCAATGAGTCCTCCTAGGATTTGTATTCTGTGCTATTCATGGCTCCTTCCAAGTGAACTTAAGTTTGTCAGGCTGCTTGTGAGTTGACTATTTTATAAGAGATTTTGGTGAAAAGCCTGAAAAGGATATTATATGAAGTTGAAGAAAAATCATAATTAGTATTTAAATTGAATTTTACTGTTTTCCTCGTATTTGTGCCCATGTTGTCCCATTTAACCCTCACAACCAGATAGATGTATTATCCCCCATTTTATGGATAAAGAATTTGAGGATTCAAGAATGTGCCACATCCAGGTCAGTGGAAGACTATTAGGGAAGTTTGGGACTCAAATACCAAATTCGGTGTACTTTCCATTACAGCACATTAACTCTTAGAAATGAGCTCCACTTTGCTCCTACTATTCAATTCATTACTGATGTCAGTCGTCCCCAATCCGAGTGAACCAGCAAAGGTCAAGTTAATATGTTGTCTTTGTGTAATAACCATAAGGCTTTGACCTCCAGATTCGGTGGTAACAAGGCCATATAGCAGAGAGTGTTTCCTCTATAATTGGACAGTACAAGATGGGAACTCTGGCTCCGATGCTTAGTTGCATAAGTTACCTAACATCTTAGCAGGTCAGTTTCCTCATCTGTGTAATGGGTATAATGATAGCACCTATGTTATACATTTGTTATGAGGATTAAATGGGGTTAAATACAAAAACCACTTAGCACATAGTAAGCACTATGTAAGTAAACACTAGTTTAAAAGAAATAGATTTGTGCGGCTATATGGTCCCCTTTGCTGACTAAAGGAATCCATCAGACTTAAAACTTAGCCCATCCAGCAGAGGGAACAAACTAAATACATATGAAAATGTCATTGTCAGTCACATCTCTAAGATCAAAAACACATCTGGTAAATAGTACTGAGTATTAGAAAGTAGAGAGTATAAATTATATGGAAATAAAAATACGTATACACTTTAGTACATGCAATTTGAATGTAAACATATGATCTTTAAGACACCAGCCCCAAAATTCTATGACTCTAATAATTTGATACTAGCTATTTGCTATAATGAGTTTACTGAAAAGAATTACTTAGTTTAGTTATCTCAGTATTTTCTCTCTTAATCTCTTAACATACACCAAGTCTAGTAGAGGCACACACAGAATGTCCACACAAGGCCCATCACTTGGGGCTTAACTGTTCACTCCTGTCTGCAGAAATGTAAAGGCCACCACAGGCCACCAACTTAATTATATCCAGGATGCTCACCAGAGGCGAAAAGCCTCCTAGAACTGTTTTTCAATCATCATCTCTCCAACTGAGCTGCACCAGTGACACTAAAACCAGCAATTAAAAGCCTCAAGTTTAGAAATACATTCAGTTTCCCAAGTCCCGAAATGCCAAAGGTTAAGTGAATTATGTGGAGATAATTCGTTAAGGTCCCAAGGGAGGGTTCTGCTAACTTCAGATTGCTGGCCCTTTCAGTCTTATTTCTCCCTTCCCAACTGATAGGCTTTTGTAGTGGTGCTGCCAGGATAAATACCAGAAAAATAAGAAAAGTTGCAGATGGAGAAAATAAGAAACTTAGAATATGTTTTTGGGAGGAAGCCATGTGATCAGTGCACTTAGCATTTTTGGAACAATGAAGGTTTTTTTCCTTTAGCTATTTGCAAGAATAAATGTGAGTAAATTTACACTCACCTCCTATTAAAAATACTTGAGATCTTTACAGTGTTGCTTTGCTACTTAAATTGGAGCGCGTCACCGGGCATCTTACTGTGGGAGACCATAATGGGACCCGCAACTCTCCTCCAGGCTGAATTAGAACCACCCATTACACCTCAAGTTGTGTGGTAACACCTCCACAGTGTTTCCAATTAACTTTGTAAGTTTTTAATCAGTGACAAATGCATCTTTGTAAATTCAATTTACCTTTTATTGCACCGCTATAAACCGTCTTGCAGCATTCCGGTACTTTGTGAACATTTTACTTGCTACTGACATAAGACAGCCGTTGGACCTACAACAAAGGCTAAGCTTTATGAGTTACCTGAATTAGGATGAAGGTGAAGTAATTAAACCCCAAAGAGAAAGAGGGAAACAGATAGCCCTTCACAATCCACACACACCCGATACATAGGCAGGAACTCCTGAAGGAACCCAGAAGTTGAAACATTTGAGATTAAATCCCCAGAAACTCTCTTCTTTTGTTGGGAATTTTAACTTCTCATATGTGGAAAGAGGTACATAAGTGGAATGCTGGGGCACATTTTATTGATCTATACCACTATTTGTTTCTTCTTTAATCAGATTCAAATGCATCCTATTAAAGAGCCATGGGTGATTAGATCATAAATCTGAACGACCTTGAAGATGATGAAGGAAATGCTTCTCTGTAAAGCCATCATCATGCTGCCAGCTTCATCATTTACACATTTTTACAGGTGCAGGGAAAATGTTTAATTTCAAATAGCTTGCAAGAATCACTCGGAATAAGATATTACTTTATAAGCTCTCCAGATAAGAAAGCAAAGAACTAATTGTGCTACTTAAAAATATGCATTTTTTTTGTTTCTCTTTTTGCTCCTAAAATAAGAAAAAGGCAAAAAATTAGGGGAAGGATTAGTATAATTACTTGACCTCAAATAGAGCTACTCTGGGATTCCAGCTTGGCTTTTGTTTTTGAATATTACTAATAACACATTAACTCACTGCCCCTTGCTGCAAATTATTAACTAATTGTGACTAATATGGTCACGAGACCTTTCTTAGGTTACATATTTAATCAAAAGTCTGCATTTTTATAAATGCAGCAGATTTATGGATGACATTTATGGTTTTTTCCTTAAGTACTGAAGAATTCCTTTGTCTTATTTTTAGATTTATCACTCAACCATGAGACATTTGACATTCAAGATGTAGATCAGCATCTTGCTATTATCACATTGAAAATATTGTAAATGTTGTAATTTGTCAGAAGTTTTTAGACACTGACATTATTCCAATTCACTAATTGATTCATTTATTCATCAATTCATTTACTCATTAAGTGCCTAATATCTACCTAGGATAAATGGTGACTGAAAACATGGCTCTTCCCCTGTAGATCAAGGATTATAAATGCAAGAAAAATTTCAGACCCGTATACACTTATGTGGTGTTCATTTCCACTGTTTATTTAGACTTGCTTTGCTTTTCAGATGTTTTTAAAAATCAGCCATGACCTAAAATTTCTCATTGAATCTGTACATTGTTACCATTTCTAAACCATGGGCTTGGCTTTCTTTGACCTTTTCTGAAGGGCATACTCTTTAAATACGGTTTTGATTCTTCTGTATCATAGATGCTTTTGATAGCTTATGAATTCTTCATAATACATATACAAACTGGTCAGTACAGCTTTGATTTCATGGTCCTATTTTTCCCTGTTCTTTATTACTTGCATTAAAGAAATAGGAACGTGCTTGACAGGTTACTATATAGCTACTTTAAAATGCAGGAATTGGACATGAAAAGCACCCTTTTAAATTGCGGCAAACTGATCATGAGTTTCTCACCATTTCTTCTGGGGGCTCAAAAGTATTTGGCCAGATATAGAAGAGGAACTTCAGCAGATAATATGGAGATTTTGTTCTTTACCCCACAATGTGAGCTTCACCCAGTCGATGTAACCCTTCGAGAGCAGTGCCATGATTGGGAACAAAAGGACCCAAGGCCCTGGTACAGCAGCCACTAGATGGGGAGGCCTTCAAGAGGTCACTAAGCCATCCCCATCCTCAGTCCTTGGCCTTTCGCTCACAGAATCAGCCCTGGGACATTCAAAAGGGTGGAAAGAGAGATGGCCTCAAGACTGCCACTTGCTGAGAGCTTGAAATACGCAGGCGCAGAGTTTGTTACAAGCACTCCATGTTGCGGATGGGGAAGCAGAGGCTTAGGAATCGATCCACAACTAACAAAACCTTGGAGCCAGAATGCATGCCCATGCTGGCTATGACTTTCATGGGCTGGACCATCCTGCAGACAGTAATGTCTCTGAAGCCCAAATCCTGATTCTTTAAATTTTTAAATCTATCAATTATGTCTTGAATAACAGAAGTTACATCCCCGAAATCCGTCCTAATGTGAACACTAAATAATTATTGCTATATTTCAATGCAATTTCTTTTTACTTTACGCTGCCAAGCTATGTCTGATGGAGACACTGTTGTACATAGATACTGAGATTAAAGATCCCCTCTAAAATAGCAGAGTCTGCCCTATTTTATTGCAAAACAGGCCTCTATTTTCCAAAAGTAGACTAATTGTCCTGCCCTCCAATTGGATTGTTTCCATTTCAAGGCCAAGGCCACTTTTCCACAATTTGTTTAGCTTTTTAAAGAAAAGTCTTCTAATGTCTCTTGCATACAAAGGTTTTTAGAGTATTGTATGTGATATGCAAACTATTTGCCTTTAAATAAATTTAAAACAAGGTTTGTATATATTTCCTATTATTTGGCGATATAAAACTCCAGCTCTTGAAGTAATTAATTAGGGATCATTAGAAATTATCAGTTTGGATCCTAGTCAGGGAACATTTTAAAGATCAATGAACATCAGAGGCTTCCAAATTCCACATTCCTCATTGCACCCTCTCCACACCCAAACGAAAGAAAGATTAAAAGCAAATTCCCCGGGTATTGTCAGTTTTTCTCAGGCATTCTCAGCACACTCACACGCGGGACCGGCTGCAACAGCTCAATCAATAGGGAAGAGTAATGTAATCATGGCCACCGCGTTTTCTGTAATTCCTCATTGTGGTAACAACAGCATTTCAATAATATTCAGAGAGACTATTTATGGTGCTTAAGGTAAGAGGTTTCTGCCATGTCTAGAATAACAAAAAATTCAGTGCTAATATTTAACCCTTAATGAGGAAAATTCTTAGGGAAAGAAGCATTTCAGCGCTTACCTTAAATTAGCTGTGCCAGACAATAGTCACAGGACATTGAACCACAGGGCATTTGAGTAGGCAAAAGAGTACGTGATGACCATTGACTAATCGAGGACCGGTTGAAGACAATATGGTATTCTCACACAACAAAGGTTATGCAGTTGTTAAAAAAAGAGGACTCTCGCTACGTACTCATGAAAAGCTCTCCTAAGTATTTCAATAAGTACACAAAGCACAACACAGGATAGTGTATATAGGAGGCTATCTTTTGAGTCTAAGAGGAGAAAACTTAAGCATATAATTCGTATTTACCCCTCTATGCATAAGGAAAATGAAAGCTGTATCTAAAAGTAATATCATTTTTATCTGGGTGTGTGTGTGGTGGGGTGGGAGAACTGGGGTGGTTGGAAGACATGAATGAGTACATGTTTATATATATTCATATATATAATTTTAAACATGTGAATGTATTACTCACGTGATCAATTAAAAGTTGTTAAGTGATGTATATACTATCAGTAGAGAACTAGTTTAATAGTATGGTATATTCATAAAATAGAATATTATATGGCCATGAAACACAATAAGGAAGCTTTTTATAGAACTGATTTAGAAAGATCTCTCAGCTGCGTGATTGTGTTTAAAAGAGAATCAAGGGGCGCCTGGGTGGCTCAGTTGTTAAGCGTCTGCCTTCGGCTCAGGTCATGATCCCAGGGTCCCTGCTCCATGGGAAGCCTGCTTCTCCCTCTCTCACTCCCTCCTGCTTGTGTTCCCTCTCTCGATCTGTCTCTCTCTGTCAAATAAATAAATAATAAATAAAAGGAAATCCATATACAGAATAATGTCCTTAATATGCTACCATTTTTGTGGAAGGAGGAGGAGTATTTGCTTGCGTGTAATTAAGTGGCTCTGAAAGTACTGACAGGAAATGAATGGTGGTGGTTGGTTGTATCGAGGGACACAACTGTGTAGTGTGGCTTGAGGTTGGAAGGGAGACTCTTTGTTGAAAAGCCTTTTTACGCTTTTCTCTTAACCACTTGAATGTATTATCTTTTTATAAAAGATGCAAGTGTTTAATTATTTAAAACAGTATTTAACTCTAATGACTGCTTTTTTCCTAAAGAAAGAAAAGGATGAATTAATAAATTGATCTTGGAATTAGAGAAAGAAAGAAAACCAAGCTCTCATTTATCAAACTATCTCATTTGTCAAACTAATACAACCACAATCAAAGTAGTAATATTTCTCCTCACTTTGCTTTATGCTAATTTGACTGGAGTGCACTGTCTTCAATTCAAACATAGCTTAATAAAATTAACTGGATTCATTTTTTTCTAGACATGTAAATAAATGTCAGGTTTGTCTCCCAACCACCCCACCTCCCACTCCAGGAAGGGAAGACTAAATGGATTGAGACTGTGTAATTTAAATTTTACCTGGCTCATTATCACTTTCAAATAATTTATGCATTTTAAGCAGCTGCTTTTCTTCTCCTTATGTGTCAATCATGCAAATTAGCAACACCTCGATGAAACTAGCCTATAATAAATCAATTTTTAAACCAAGTATTTCACAGAGTTATCTTTCCCTGTGCAGATTTTAACAGCTGTGAAGCACCCACACTTCCAATTGGAAAGTAGTGGAGAGATCATGAGCTTACAGTCAAACAAATCTGGGGTTTAATTGTAACTCTGACATTTATAAACTGCATATCCTTGGACAAATCATTTAACCTCTTTAATCCTCAGTCTCCCTTATCTGTAAAATGGGAATGAGAAGGCCTATTCGCAGGGCTATCATTTAAAAAGACATACTAAATTGTGGAGTCGAATGCCTGATATGAGAGTGGCCAGGAGTCCGGGTCTGCCTGGGACTCTTTCCTTTAACACCACACCCTCGTCCTCCATCCTGGGAAACCCCCCAGTCTGGGGCAGATTGGGACAGCTGGTAACCCTATTTGGTACAAAAGGAATATTCAATGTGAATTCAAAGTTGGATGCACAGACTAGGGAGGACAGCCATATCCTTGGTTGGTTGTTTTGTTTCTTGGGGGACTTCTGTGAGGAGGATACAAAAAGTCAGTTCTGAAACTAGACAACAGAAGCACAAGATAGGCAAGGAAAGGGGGTTAGTGGCTTAACTTGGAAGCCAGATGGCCTAAGTTTTAGTTCTGGTTCTGTTGTAGACCAACTGTGTGGCTTCAGTGCCACTGGGCTTCGTTATCTATAAATGAGAATGTTCAATCAGCTCTTTCTTAGCTCTGAAAGTCTATTTTAGGAATAGTCAGAAATGCTCAACTTCTAGGAGAATGTCTGAACACCACCAAAAGGAGATGAACAATCTCAGTGTCCCTTGTCTCATCAGCCCCTCTGATGCTGTGAGCATACATCAGGAATTATCTACTATGTTGAGAACTTTCTGCTGGATAGGAGCAAAGTGAGTAAGACCCAGCCCATACCCTCCACCCACAAAGGACCAAGTAAGAGTTTATTTTTGCCTGCCAGAATCTGAGAAATCTCTGGCAAGAAGTTGGTTATGACAGTCTGAAAGTTGGGTAAAACATGAATGGGTGGTAGATGGCAACAGCCTGAGTGGAGGGGAGAATGCTTGTAGTCTAGAGTCTTAGTGCCGACAGACAGCGGAGAGAGATCATGAGGTTTGGTGAGAGCAGATTATAAATATTCCAGAAAGCTATTTTACTAGAGTCATTGAAATACCACCCAGCCTACCAAGTAGGGAAGAAAATGGAGGCCTGATATCATGAGGGGAGAGGAGAGAGGAAAACCTGAAGTGGAACCAGAGCATGGCTAAAGAAAGGTTTCTTTAGAAAAGAGGTGACATTTTTGCAAAAGTTAACATGTTTGCAAATATATGACAAATTTGCAACAGGGAGAACATACATCGAAAATTTTACTTTGAAAAGGAGCAGGGGTTTTTCTTCTTTCCTCCTTGCGGGCATGAATAAAAGAAAACTTCAGAGAAGATAAGAGCTGATAGAGTTTGGGTTCTACAGTCTCAGTCAACAGAATAAAATAATAGCCAATGACACCGTGCCATCCTTTTTAGTTAATTTAATTATTGCCTCAATATGGTGAACTATCTTCATGTTTACATAACAAGGACAATGGTGTTCAATTAACAGGATAATTAATTTAACGTTTTGGTTAACTGCAGGTTTATTGAAGGTTTCAAACAGAAAGTCTGCCTTATTCCAACTTCTGTTTTTGGATCTTATAAAAATCTATCAATCCGTTCTCCTTTCCTGGTAATTAGAGCATACAAGTGGACTTAAAACTAAGATTTATTGGGGACGCCTGGATGGCTCAGTCATTAAATGTCTACTTTTGGCTCAGGTCATGATCCTGGAGACCCAGGATCAAGTCCCACATGGGGCTCCCTGTTCCGTGGGAAGCCTGCTTCTCCCTCTCTCACTCCCCCTGCTTGTGTTCCTTCTCTAGCTGTGTTTCTCTCTGTCAAATAAATAAATAAAATCTTTTTTAAAAACCCAGCTAATTATTGGATTTTAATTTAAAAATTATTATAAAAAATATGAGAAATAAATTATGAAGAGGAAAAAATTCTCACATATCCCCCCAACCCAAAAATTACTAATATTTTGGGGGCCAGTATTTTCTCCTAGCTTTTTTTCTAGGCATTTTTATTGTTATGAAGTTATGCAAATAATATACATCACAGTGGGTCTTTTTTAAAACACTTAATGGTAAGAAATGGAAATTTTTTTCACATTATTACAAACTCTGACAAGAATATGCTTACACTCATCATTTTAATATCTGCATTCCATGATGAGACTATACCATAAATTATTTAACTACTCCTTTATTTGGACATTTGGGTTGTTTTTGATTTTTCACTATTATGTGTAATGCAACACCATGCAACTTTATAAAAGGGATTTTCCAATTTATTTCAGATTATTTTCTTTGATTCCCCAGGAATAAATTTTTAACCTCTTTTTTTGAGTATAACTCACATACTATGTAATTCACTCATTTAAAGGAAATAAATCTTTTCCATAAATTTATAGATCTGTGCAACCATTACCACCGCCCGTTGTAGAACATTTTTATTACCCCAAAAAGAAATCCTATACCCTTTAGCTATCACCTCCCTACTCCTCACCCAAAACCCACCTCTCACCAGCCCTAGGCAACCACTATTCTCCTTTCTATTTATATAGCTTTTCTTATTCTGGACATTCCATATGAATGGAATCAGGTAATATATGGTCTTTTGTTTTGCAACTGGCTTCTTTTACTCAGCATGATGTTTTCAAGGTTCATCCATATTGTAGCCTTGTACCCATATTGCTTTCCTTTTTATAGCTGACTAGTACTCCATTATATGAATTTACCACATTTTGTTTATCCATTCTTTTACTGATGGGCAATTGGGTTGTTTGCACTTTAGGCTATTGTAAATAATCTTGTTATAAGCATTTGTGTACTAGTTTCTGTGTGTATATATGTCTCCATTTTTCTTGAGGATATACCTAGGAATGGAATTGCTAAGTCATAGGACTAGAGATATAAATTCCTGCTCAAAAGAGTTGAGATACATTTAAGTCTCTTAATACATATCTCCAAGTTGCTTTTCAAAAGGCTTTTGAATTAGGTTTTAATTTTGTTCTGTTTAATTCTTGCTGTTCCTCATGGTCAGTTCTCAGTAGCAATGATGTCCAAAGATAACAGCCTAGGAGAGTGTTGTCCAATAGAAATATCATACAACTCATTTAGGTAATTTTAAATTTTTCTAGTAGATACATTTTTTTAAAGATTTTATTTATTTATTTATTTGACAGAGAGAGAGATCACAAGTAGGCAGAGAGAGAGGAGGAAGCAGGCTCCCCGCTGAGCAGAGAGCCCGATGCGGGCCTCGATCCCAGGACCCTGAGACCATGAGCTGAGCTGAAGGCAGAGGCTTTAACCCACTGAGCCACCCAGGTGCCCTAGTAGATACATTTTTAAAAAGTAATGAGAAACAGGGGAGCCAGGGTCATGCAGTCAGTTAAGCATCTGACTCTTGGTTTCAGCTTAGGTTCGTGATCTCAGGGTCATAAGATAGAACCCTGCCTCAGGCTCCGTGTTGAGCACGGGCCCTGCTTGGGTTTCTCTCTCCCTCTCCTTCTGCCCCTCCCCTGCTCATTCTCTCTCTCTCTCTCTCTCTCTCTCTCTCTCTCTCTCTCTCTTTCTCAAATAAATAAGTAAATCTTTAAAAAGTAACAAGAAGCAGGTGAAATTAATTTTAATAATGTATTTCATTGAACTCAATATACCCAAAATACATCTTTTCAAACTCTAACCCATATAAAAAATTATTGCTAAGATAGTTTATCTTCTTTATTCACATTCAGTTTCTGAAATCTAATGTGTGTTTTAGACTTCACATCTCCATTTGAGCTAGTCACATTTCAAGTGCCATGAGTGGCTTAGTCTCTACTGTGTTAGGTAGCACAGGTCTAGGAACTTGAACTTGACTGACTATATCTTCTTTGGTAGGTGACAGGCAGTTACTTTTTACAACATATCCTCATTTGTGTCCTCTTTAAAAAAAAAAAAAATGAAGAGCAGGAACAAAATTTAACGGACTAAGAATTCCTCCTGGGTAGAGAATGGTTAGCTAAATGCTGCTTTTACATTCCACTTCTTATTCTTACCTGTAAGGATGTATAATGGGTGAAAAGAAAGACAACTTTAAAAGGCCCACTCTTTTATTCCAGTTTATTTGAACAGACTCTGGAGCTATTTTTGTTTCTAGAATCTACGTGACGTTGCCGAATGCTAAACACCAGTGCTAACATTCTCCCAAATTAATAAACAATTTCCTATGCTGAGTCTTTAATGATGAAATGAACAGGAAAGAAAAAAAGCAAGAAATAGATTTCACTGTGCTATGCTGGTGAAAACTGTGTTTTTCAATTTATTCTTTGCACAATAAAAAGTATTTGATTTGCGATCCTATATAATCCCAGGACACAACAATCCTTCTCTGTTGTATGGCAACTTCCTGCCATGCATAATTATTTTCCAAAAGTGTATCAGGTCAGAAATAAAGCAGAGAATGGGGGAAAAAAAGAGTCCATGGTGATCTTCGGCAGATTTTTCTTTTTTTTTTTTACTAGTAAGACTCAGTTGGATAGTTATTACCACCTGGCACCACTAATGAGTCTAGTCGGGAAAACAAAACTGCAAACATTCCACAGCAGACTGCACTGTGGTCCAGTTCTGGGGAGTCTTTTGGGGTCTGTTGAGCATCTGAAGATACATTTGAAGGTGTTTTGCCTATTATAAAAATTGAATTCTTCCTTTTTTAGTTTTAAAAGAAATATATTACTTAGTAAGAATCATCAATTGTGATTCATCTGTGCGTCCATAACCTAAATATTTTACTGAATTGATGAAATAACTTTTATAGCTTAAATATATGTTATACATTAAAAGCAATTTATTTTAATATTCTCGGAGGAAGTAGAAACATCTCCTCCAAGAAAGGATTTCCACGACTAATTCAAATGGCCTCTAAGCAACCTAAATAAAGAGACAATATGGTGCAATCATTCAGAGCAGGAAGTTAGAGTCCTAGATTCAAATATGAGCTCCACTTATTATCCAGGTTATTTTTCTGTGCATAAGATCCCTCTATGAAGAAAGGAATAATGACAACTATTTTAAGGTTCAAGTGAGATAATGCACATATGGTACTTAACAGAATGCCCATTGCTGCTTCTTATTGTGGATTTTGGTGGGGCAGGGAGGTTGTTATTATTATTGCATACATCTTATGGATTCCAAAATACCACAGCATAGAGAATAGCAAATACAAAGCCGAGGGAATAGCAAGGAATCAAGCATCAATTATCATACGACCAACTGCTATGTTGTATCAGAAGAAAGCATGGCTAGTCCCCATGTTGTGAAAACTAGGGAAAAGAGGCCTGGAGCGATGGGAAAGGGAAGAAGTGGGAAAAATAAACTTGGTCACCAAGAAGATGCTTTACTATCACACTCCATGTGTTGTTGACTAACTCACTACATATTTATTGAGCGCTAACGATATCAAAACACTGTGGCTGATATTAGGATTGCAAAGATGTTACCTGCCTTGGGTAATCTCAAAGCCCTGCAGAGTGCTGTCTTTATTACCATATGTACTGCCTTGCCTTGTAGCTCTTGGATTACTTGTCAGCCTTGGCTTCTTGATTATGAGCAGCAATGCTTTCTGATGCACATCTGTACCGCTGCATTGTGCACAGTGTCTGACTCATAATAGTCACTCAATAAACTTTTGCCAAAGTGACTTCTTTAGCATGGGGAATGGACTAGATCATTATTGGATTTCCAACTGTAATAGATAAGCTTTTTGAAAGCAGAGATGCATGCTTGTAAATGTCTTAATTCCAAGGAAGGTGGATTTTTGAGGCTAGGTTAGCAGTTACACCACTATAACAGTATCATTATTAAAATGAGAGTTGCTATGCAATATCAAGTTCCAGTAGGTTTCCTTAGCCACAGGTGTACAAAATACACAATTGCATTGTACTGTCATATCTAATTAAGGGAAATATAGCAAGGAAAATGTGCTCTCTGATAGGTTCTTTTTCTTGAAGTTTGGAAAACCTTTTATTTTTCAATGAGAAAACTAAATACAAACTTTTTGTTGAACATAATTGCTGGAATTTTGTCATCAGTTTCCATTCAGACTACCTTATTCTCTTCTATTTAAAAAAATAAAATTTAGATAATGAAATATATTCAAAGGAAAAAAATCTGATTACACCATATTTGTGTGTGTTCCAGTTCTCATGTGGAAGTAATGTGTTCAAGAAGAACAATTCATAATACTGTTGCTGTTATAAATATTAATATAAATTATGTTTTGAGGAATGCATCCTTTCTGATGTCCTGTGAAATAAATTGTGTATTGAGATATTATTAACTTTGTTAGATTGTGGAAGTTTGCAGCTGATGCTTTGGTGGGGTGAGTGGAGGCAAGTTATAGATATTCCTAGTCTATTGAAACTCATTATAATAGGTAGTCTGGAACCAAATGCTCATCTACAGCCTAATCCAAGCATGATGGCTTTCGATTAATCTGTGATGGGTTTTTATTTCTTTATTGTGAGCCGAATGTGTAAATTCAAAAGGATGAACAAAGCCATCTTGGCATGATTTAATTCTCAGGCTCCCTCTGCTGGTAGTGAAAGACAACAAATTTACAGAGAACTTAAGAATGAGGATAATATCACTATTTCCACAATTTTGCCTTTTACATTAAAGCTAAATTTATTGTTAGACACTTGTGTAATAAAACAAAATTTTTTGGTTTACAGCTAGCCAGTTTTCCTACTAAAGATTAAGCAATATTTTTGTGGTTGAATTAATTTGTCTTTTCATCACAGAAGATTGAACTATTTTGTATTAAAACAAATATTTGCCAGTTACACAGAGTAATTTCTAACATCACTTATACAAATGATTACCAACAGCTTTCATAAGCAGAAATGGAACACTTAATAGAGACATGCTAAAGATTTAGGAGCTACCCAAACTACTTTATCCTCTCCTATATAAAGCTTGTACAACATAAATACACACCCCACATACCGTCCAATAAAACAATTACTTTCTGGGCCATAGTATGTCAACATAATACATAAAAATACATGGCGATTTGGAAAAAAATACACTCAACTTGCGAACCTTTGAGTCTGACTATTTGTGTATATGGTGCTGTTTTAACTTTGAAAAGCACTTTCACATTTATCATCACATCTCATCCCAAAAACCCTTGAGATAGAGCAGATACAATTATCCCTATTTAACAGGCAAAGTAACTGAGGTCAGAGAGGTTAGACGATTAGCCCCAAATTACACACTTTAGTGGAAAAGAGACTTCAGCTCTTACAAAAAGGTCTGCAGGCCTCTCGAGAGTTAGCTAATAAAAAGTCATCAAGAAAATTATTGAAATTATCCAGGTTTTTATTAACCACACTGTCTTGAATTGCCTATCCATATTTATGCTTCACAATTCCCTATTCAGATCACCTCTTAATGAACCCAAATCTTCTGAGAGCTATAGACAACTAAGGGTCCTGGCAAAGAAATAGAAGAGAGAAAAGAGAACTGTCAAAGTGGGGGCCCTTTTAGCATTCTCTACTCTGTTGGTGCAAGAAGGATGGGCTGTGTTCTCATGACCAAGTTCCAAGATGAGTTGGGCGACTATACAGAAATGTAACCTGGGTTCTAATTGGGTCCATCTCAAGATAAAAACAAATGAATACTCCAGTTCCCAGGAGTCACCCAGGCCTATAAGGCAGAGTCTTTCAAAACCAAATCACGAACTTAGCTTTTTTTTTCCATGCATAATTGAACAACCTTTTAGCAAAGTTTAATGACAGAGTTGAGGCCAAAGATTCTGGTCTAACTAAGAGTCCTCAGTGAAATAGGTTTGATGGTTTCAGTTGAATGCATATCATGAAAGCACTCTGGCACAATTGATAGGATGTTCATGAGGAGGTAATATCCAGATCCACAGATTAAATTACTTTTCACCCCAAGAGATATTTATAGGGGCGATCTATCAAGGTTACAGAGAACAGCAGTGACATGTCAGTGGAATGCTCCCCCTAAGCTTATATGCTGGAACATAAAGACACCTGCAATTTTATCCTTGTTAACTACTACAATTGACAACTTTTCATTTAAAAAAATGTTTTGGTACAGAAGTCCGTTCTAAAGATTTATAGTTTGTTCTTCCAGTTGAATAAAAGTGCAAAAACATCTACTTTATTATAGAAAAGATCCTACCTGCATCTTTTTTTAAAAAAAGATTTTATTTGACAGAGAGAAACACAGCTAGAGAGGGAACACAAGCAGGGGGCGTGAGAGAGGGAGAAGCAGGCTTCCTGCAAAGCAGGGAGCCCGATGTGGGACTCCATCCTGGGTCTCTGGGATCAAGACCTGAGCTGAAGGCAGTCGCTTAACCAACTGAGCCACCCAGGCGCCGCCCCCCACCTGCATCTTGAAAAAGATATATAAAATTACTTTTTCCATAGCAAAAAAAAAGTCAATTTAGATTCTTATAGAATAGATGCTAGTTATATCTTATAATAAGAAATAAAAAGCAGAAATAGGAAATTATTATGTTTTCACAGCCATAAAATCCATTCAATTGCAAAAATAAAAATATTTTTCTGAATATAAATATTAGCAAGCATTTTGCCTCTAGGAAAGCTTATCATGAAATCACCTCAATTTCAACCACATTTCAATGTTAGATAACACAGATGGATAGAATTGTCATCTTCCACCTCACAAATTCTACTTCAATAACTCTTAATTGGAATGAAATCTGTTCCACCTGACCTTTAGATACACACATGTACAAAACTATGTTATTTCCTGGATCTTGTCAACAATTGAGAAAATAGACCTAACTGTGCTTTGAAAAGTATAGTAACACTTCAACATTATCTCATTCACCTGATTACTTCATTCTTCAGAACACAACCAAGGAAGCAGAAGAAACAAAAACAACAACAACAACAAAATCTAAGAAATAAAAATAAATCAGGCCAAAGTTCATCCACTTTATTCATGAGAAAGTTACTTGGCAACTCTTTTATAGTCTATTTCCTCTTGTTTTTATAAACATTCCAACAAGCTCGGTTACCCAGGAAGAAAAATATTGCTAGAAGTATGTATATCGACATTAAGAACAGCATTTGTGTATATCAAACACAAATCAAAGGACCACTCATGTCCAGAGAAAGGAAGAATTGTAAAATTATAAAACACACACACACGCACACAAATTCATGTCGAGTCTAGTCATGATATGAGAGAGAAGATTGAAATGCACACCGTTCCTAGTGCATTATGAACTAAAGCTCCTATATTGCCTGCTAACTCTGCCACGTGGCTTAGATGGGGTTATCACAAACCCAGAGAGAGACTCCTGAGAAGGTTTACTCCAGGGTGTGGAGTCAAGTCTCTTCCTGCACACCTGAGTGCAAACCTAGCTTCAAAGGCCCAGCCAGAGCTGGTAACCAGCATCCACTTAGTCCTGCAATGCCTCTTCCACACAGCCTCTAATGCAGGTTCTTCTACTCCACGTGTACTATGATACAGGATGGCTGTGTCCCCACCCCTCTTGGCCAGCATCCAGCAGGGGTGGGAATGAAGGAAAGTTTCTCCTTTCGATATTGGAGCAGTCTGACAAGAGCAGAAAACGGGTTACAAGCTGGGTGACTTGTCCTCCCAAAGTGATAAATCATGGTTAAAACAGAAAGCCATATCAAATACCTTCTGCCAATCAACCTTTCAATACTGTATAGTCCCATTTTTCTCTATATAAATATAACCTTGATTTGATGGAGTCATGGTTCCTGTGTTTCTTTGATTCTCTCTTGATTTTGATTTTGATTTTGATTTCTTTGATTCCTCTTGAAATGTTGAGCCCAACAAAAATGGGAATATTCTACAAAGACAATGTCCTGAGAGGAATTTCTAATTTTGAATGGATATCTTTGAGAATCTTTAAGCAAACATTTGAAAATGTTTATTTAGAGGATTTAAAGCATCTCAAAGTGACCATTTGAAACCAGATCTCAACCTTGCTGCAAGCCCTTGAACTTTTAGTCCCTGGTGATGAGAAAGCTGCAGAGCAATGACAAAACACTGCCAGGTTAACAATTAATTTGATTTAAAATTAACTTGCATTTAATCAATCATAACATCTTATATGCAGTACAAATACGTAAGAGACACAAATTCAAAATCCACTCACACACCTTTCACAGTAACTCCAAGGGCTCCTCAAACTAAGACCCACCGGTTGGAAACTACTTCTTTAGAATAACTGAACTTACGGAAATACTAAGTAGCTGGAGAAACATCTGACCATTTTGAATGTGAGCAGGTTATAATGTGGCAAGAATCTGGAAGAAAAGATCAAGTTAAGTGTCCTCCCCTTTTTTTTAGATCAAGTGCATTTTGAATATGAATAGGATAAAGAAATGGAAAAAATGAATACTTCAAGGGCATTTTTGAGACAAAAGTGCCATTACATATTAACACAGGAAGGGATGTCAATAAAAACTTATCCTTGGGGCACCTGTGTGGCTCAGTCACTGGATGTCTGCCTTTGGCTCAGGTCATGATCCCAGAGTCCCAGGATTGTGCCCTGCATCCCGCTCCCTGCTTGGCAGGAAGCCTGCTTCTCCCTCTCTCACTCCTTCTGCTTATGTTCCCTCTCTGGCTGTGTTTCTCTCTGTCAAATAAATAAATAATAAATAAATATCTTTCTGTGAGAAAAATGTTTGTTTTTTTTTTTTATTTTTATTTTTTATTCTGGGGGGGGTGGGGAAAAGCAAAAGCAGGACGATTAAGTAGTAGAATCTTGTAGTGGCTAAACACTGAGTTTTCAGAGCCAGTTAAACTGAATTTAACAGTGGGTCTCAGCCCTAACCAACTACAAGATCTTGAGTTTCTTCACAGCTATGTTTCATGTGTAAAATAAGAACAGTACTTACATTAGAGGAAATGGTGATAAACGTTAAATGAAGTAACTATAAAGTACTTGATACATAGTAATATCTCAAAAAATGGTGGCCATTATTATTCTTAGTGAATTTTGCCTGTAAACAGATACATGAGTGAGCTATATTTTTAGAAAGCTTATATTTTGTTAGTATACATAAAGAAAGAACAAGTTGCAAACAGACCCGAAAGCTAGAGATCCAAATGCAAAGAGAGTGCAGGTAGGTAAGTAGGTACCCTTACTCTACATAAGTCAACTCTAGAAGATGAGAGGAGAGAAGGAATTTTTATCACTGTTTATTTTGTGCTTGGGCACTTTGCTGAGGCCACAAGTACTAAATGGTGTCTTGGTATTATGAGAACCACTTGCAGAAGAATTAAATCAATTCTTTTGCTTTAAAAAAATAATCTGTAGACCTAACAGAATGTCTAAGACGAGTGTAGATTATGACAGAGACATAGCTTTCAGACCTTATTGTTTGAGTGAAATGTATAGGTCTCATTAGTGAGAAGAAGTGAGATTTCCTTGTTTAAGTAGGCGTATGTATCCCACTGCTAGGTTTAGAGATAGCTTATTGTCAAAAAGGATCTCAGATGGACTCATATGTTGATACTATACTTTTTCTTTAATAGAACATTAATTGCTTTCCACCACTGCTTCAAAAGAACAAGTGGAAAGAAAATACAAATCACAAATATATTGTGGCTTTAAGTTGGAAGACTGAATTTCCACTTCCCATTTCTGTGTAACTCTGAATACTATGTATTTTTTTCACCTTGACAATAAAGAGGTATAAAGATCTATTTCTTCCTATTGGTGAGGAGGGGGAGAAGATCTCAGAATTTCCTTTTTTCTTATAACTTATTAAAATACTTAGAAGCCAAACATTTAGCTTCCCTTGAAATAAGGATTGTAACATCAAGAAAGTATCTTTGGCCCTTCAGGGATTTTCTTGAAGTCTGCAGAAAATCATCCTGATAGTACCTGAAGGATCGTGAGGGGACACTTCAATTACAGTTGGGGCGAGTTGCAAGGAAGAGCTGCACACAATTCTCTCGGAGCTCATTACCTCTGGCTTTCTGCCTTAGCAACTGCCATGCACTACATCAAGCGTGTAAATGTTCTATGCAGAATGGTTTTTGTCACAGCCTTTGGGCTCCTGGGGCACAGACAAGACTAAAAGAAAGTTAGCATAAGACATTTGGGACCCAGTTCCTTAACTTTTCAAAATATTGAGGTTTTAATCATAAAATGTGAATAAAATGATGAATAAAAATATCTGAATGTACTACATAACAATTATTTGGGTAAATCAGACAGCAGTTCTATGAAGGATATGAATACTTTTGCCACCTTCACCTGGGTCGGTGTGATGGGTGGTTTCCCAGTAAAAAGTTTAAGAATTCATACAGAGTCACCATCAAGTTAGGCGCACATATTCTAGTCCCTCTCTGCTTTCCTGAAGTCATATAAGGTCTAGGCATTGTTCTGGCAAATTCAGTTTCCTGTTCAGGCTCCTATCATCCTTAAATCCATTCATCCTTTCCATAAGCACTTATTGAGCTCCTACTGTTTGCCAGGCACTAAGTATACCTACGTATATACTCTCTGCCATTGGGTAGGTTACAACCTGTGGGAGAGACCAAAGATAAATGAAGACTCAACTACAGATTGTGGTCCCCGCTGTGAAGGAAAACAAGTAGGAAGCAGTGACAATCCAACCTAGAGGTCCTCTCTGGGGTAACATTCAAGCTACAGTCTGTAAGATGAGGAGTGCCCAGAGCTTTCCAGCAAGTAGGAATAGTAGGAATGTGCTCAAGGATTCCTGGGTGTTCCCAGAACTCACAGAAGGCCAGTGTGGCTGAGGCAAAGCAGGTGAGGAACAGGGTGGGGGCAATCATTCTGGAGAAGGGCTGGGGCCAGATTATGCAAGGTTCATTAATTTAGGTTTTCTGAAGTGTAGTGAAAAGCCTTGAAAGATCTTAAGCAAGGGATGGCATGTGTTTAAAAGACCTCACTCTAGGGGGCGCCAAGCTCAGTCAGCTCAGCGTCTGCCTTCAACTCAGGCCCTCATCTCAGGGTCTTGGGATGAAGCCCCTTTTCTCCCCATTCAGCCAGAATTCTGCTTCTCCCTCTCCCTCTCCTCCTCCCCCGACTCATGCGCTCACTCTCTCTCAAATAAATAAATGAAATCTTTAAAATAAAAAAGGAGTCTCTCCAATTGGCTGTGTGCTAAACAGACTAAAGTTTGTTAATACTGGAAGTGGAAAGACAAGTGAGGAAGCATTTGCAATTGCCCACGGTTTTGGAACAGCTCTCTTCAATCTGACATCAAGAGAAGCTATAAATGCAGATGGAGGGTAAACTCCAAGGCAAGTAAGCGCTGTGCTGCTAACCAAACTCTACGTAATATTTATAAATATATCCATTTATATTTATATTTGTATATAAATTTATAAATATATCCAAATATATTTATATGTGTATTATAAATTTATATATGTATATATATTTATATATCCAAATATATTAATATTTTTATTTCTTGAGCATCGGATTTCCTGGAGGAAATTGCTGACCTTAAAGAGTTATACAAAATGACAAGAACAATGCATGTGAAACGCCAATTTCATGCCTAGCAGAGAGTAGGTGCTCAAAAAATCATATTGTTATAATTTTCCAAAAAAATGATACCTTCTTATGATCCATAAATTCTCCGTTTTTAAAAAAAATCAATATTTGTATTTATAAACTTGTTAGTACATAGAAATTACCATATTAGAATGGGTCCCTATCTTCATTTTTGCTTTTTCTCTTACATCTTAGAGTAGAGGCTGATTTTGAAAGAAAATGAATAGTCTACTTAATATATGAAAATCAACCAAGTCCTTAAAAATTTCAAGTATGTTCAATGCCATCCTAGTAGTAGTTTATTTCTGGTTAACGTGTAAGATACATTGACATTCTTATCTCTGTATTTATGCAAACCAAGAAAAAATATTTCAAATGTGAATTTGTATCCTATTTGAAATTCTGTTTCCAGTTTTAATTACTCACTAAATCTGAATTATGTGTTATAAGTCAGTGTTTGTCATTTAGTAACAGTATATTTGAGCTTTACATAATGAAATTATAAGTTAAATATTAGGAGCCAAGTAATATTTTCACTCACTAATATTTATGAGATCTGAAACCATAAAAATCCTTGAGAGGACACAGGCTGTAATTTTTCTGACACCAGCCATAGCAACATCTTTCTAGACATGTCTCCTGAGGCAAAAGAAACAAAAGTAAAAATTAAGTACAACAAAATAAAAACCTTCTGCACAGCAAAGGAAACCATCATACTGAACTGAGGGAATATATTTGCAAATGACATATCTGGCACAGGGTTAGTATCCAAAAAATATAAAGAACTTTACACAACTCAACACCAAAAAAACCCCCCACAAATAATCCTATTTAAAAAATGAGCAGAAGGCATGAACAGACATTTCTCCAAAGAAGACATGCAGATGGCCAACAGACACGTGAAGAGATGCTCAACATCATTCATCACCAGGAAAATGCAAGTCAAAACAACAATGAGATCTCACTTCGCCCCTGTCAGAATGGCTAACGTCAAAAACACAAGAAACAACAAGTGTTTGTGAAGATGTGGAGAGAAAGGAACTCTGGTGCACTGTGCAACCACTGTGATTCCTCAAAAATTCAGAATAGAGTCACCATATGACCCCATAGTTCCACTACTGGGTATTTACCCAAAGAACATGAAAACACTAATTCAAAAGGATATATGCCCCCCGATGTTTATTGCAGTACCATCTACAATAGCCAAATTATGGAAGTAGCCCAAGCATCCACTGATAGATGAATGGATAAAGATGTGGTATATACATATTCCATTTGAATAATGTTCTATTATATATAAGAAATATAAATAATGGAATATTATTCAGCCATAAAAAAGCATGAAATCATGGCATTCTTAACCACATGAATGGACCTACAGAATGCAATGCTGAATGAATTGAATCAGTCAGAGAAAGACAAATACTGTATGATTTCACTCATATGTGAAATTTAAGAAATAAACCACATGAAAAAAGAAAAAAGAAACAAAACAAAAAATGGACTCTTAACTCTAGAGAGCAAACTGATGGTTATCAGAGGGCAAGTGGGAAGGAGGACAGGTAAAATAGGTAAAGGGGATTAAGAGTTAAGATTCAGAGCACTGAGTAATGTATGGAATTGTTGCATCACTATATTGTACATCTGAAACTAATACAATATTGCATGTTAACTATCCTAGAATTAAAATTTTTTAAATAAAATAAGCTTAGTGCCAAAAAAGGATGCATGTGTTTCTGTATCCATGAATGATTTTCCTTTACAATAAAGAAATATAAACAATATTCTAACATTCTCCATGTTCTTCCTTAGTACTTTAATCCATATTCAATTTTCAACTATATAAACAGAAAGGTATTTGACCAGATTTATGGGAGAGGTGTGAAATTCTGGATTTGAGAATATTGGAAGGTTATCTGGAAAGCCCCCCAAAATGGATTATGACCCAATCATAAGAGAGAGTCAGAAGAACCTATAGCCACACAAAACCAACCTGACAACACCCAATCTTTAGACTTTTCTCTGTATCTTTTCCCCCTCAATAGACCCATATGCAAAAAGAAAGACTAATTCATAATTGGGTTGATGTTTTAATCCAGTGACACTTTTAGAACCCTTTGTAAAGTACTATGTTACTAGATCAATAGAATATGTTATCAGATCAAGTGAAGATTTCACAATATAGAAAAATCTGGATTAAAACATTGGTAAGTAGTCAAATAGATTCTTGTTCTATTTCTCTGTACTAGCATGCCTGTTTAATGAAAAGTCGTGTTTCTAATGTTGACTTGGGAATCAGTATGTTTCAGGTCAGCACAGAATTCCCTTTAACATCAAATATGGATGAAATGTGGAATTGACAAACCCTAAGAAAATAACTACAAACTGGTTCAATCTTTCTTGGAAAACGAGTTCAGAAAATGGAGCAGAGATACTAGTGATACATTTCCTCTGGTTGAAGCCCTGGAAGGGAATAGGCACTCTGTCTTTTCCCTTCTCCTTTCCTGTCAGAGAGGAGTTGGTGCTTCCAGGCTCTAAAATAAAAGCCATAGGACCCATCGAGGGATGAAAAGTGAGCAGCAGTGGCAGTCTGAACCACAAGAAAGAGCTGGGGTGTAAGAAATAGGGATGAGAGAAGGAATCCAGAGGGGAAAGAGGAGTTCTGGAAAGAGGGATGTAGATGGGAGGTTCCCACATTAACTCTTAAAAACTCTTAACCTAACCCTGGGGAAGCTGGCAAGCGATGACAAGTGTCCCAGGTGTACCTCAGGGAGAGGCAAGAGCAGGATGAGGGCAAGATTTGGATGGATTACAGTCAGAGAAAGGGGAGAGAGAGGGAAAAGAGAAAATGCTAAAGGCTGGTGAGGTGTGTCCACGGGTTCATATGGCAATCATCAGTACCACGCAAGCTAGGGTAAGGAAAGCTGGTGGCTTTTCATATTTTTCATGTTGGTTTTAGATGTTTGCTGCTCAGTTTTGATGCTTCTCAGAGGCTGGAAACAACATAGATTGATTCTCACTGCTAGATGTGATTTTCTAAACGAAGTTACCCTCGTGAAGAAAATATGAAAAAGCTTCTATTTCTACCAGATTTGTATAATTTGTTTACAAATTTGAGATGCAAGCTATAGCTCAGATTTCCAATAGTGAAGGTTGGGAATTATCTGATGGCCCTTTACCATCTTGACCAACACCATATATCCCAGTCCCTGGACACACCTGGCATGCTGGGAGCTCTCAAGAAATAGCCGCTGAGAAGATGTTGCTACTTCTTGACATTAATACCTTTAGATTTCAGAAGCATAGCAATATTCCTATGAGTAATTTTTACCAACACATTCAGAGAACTAGAAACTTTGAAACACTAAGCTGGCCATGTCCATGACCACAGGACTACTGATTCAGGTCATGAAAGAAAAGAGAGCACCTGGGTGGCTCAGGCAGTTAAGCTTCTGCATTTAGACTCCTCAGGTTATGATCCTGGGGTCCTGGGATGGAACTTGGCATCCCCACTCAGCGGGAAGCCTGCTTCTCCTTCTCCCCCTCCCCCTGCTTGTATATTCTCTCTCTCTCTCTCTCTCTCTCTCTCTCTCTCTCTCTCTCTGTCAAATAAATAAATAGAATCTTTCTTTAAAAAGAAAGAAAGGAAACATAAAGAAAACATTGTGTCAAGAGAAAGGCTTTCTTCAAGTTTTTAGTAGACTTAATTTTTTAGAGCAATTTTGAGTTCACAGCAAAATTAAGCAGAGCTCTCTTTCTTATTGCTGGTGGGAATGCAAAATAGTATATCCACTTTGGAGGATAGTTTTGCAGGTTTGTACAAAACTAAACATACTTTTACTCTATGATCCAGCGACTGCACTCCTCAGTAAGTCCACATAAGTACATGTACACAGATGTTTACAGCAGCTTTAATCACAAGCGCCAGAAGTTGGAAGCGGCCAAACTATCCTTCTGCAGGTGAATTGGACAAATAAACTGTAGACCATCCGGACAATGGAATATTATTCAGTGCTAACAAGAAATGAGCTGTCAAGCCAGGAAAAGACATGGAGAAGACTTAAGTGTTATTGCTGAGTGAAAGGAGCCAATCTGAAAAGGCTACATATTGGGGGATTCCAACTACATGACATTCTGGAAAAGACAAAACTATGGCGAGAGTAAAAAGATCAGCGATCGGCAGGAGTAGGGAGAAGGCGGGGATGAATAGGCAGAGCACAGAGGCTTTTTTAGGGCAGTGAAACTACTATGTATGATACTATAACACTGGATATATGTCACACATTCTCCAAGCCCATAGAGTGTACAACTCCCAGAGTGAGCCCTAAGGTAAACTGTGGTTGTTGGGTCATAGTGATACGTCAGTGTAGACTCATCATCCATAACAAACGTGCTTCCAGGCCAGGAGTGATAATAATGAGGGAGGCTGTGAATGAGTGGGAGAAGGGGATAGATGGAAAAACAGTACCTTCTGCTCAATTTTACTGAGAAAGGTTTTTTTATAAGTAGGTTGTGCACAGTGTCTTACCATTCGGTCATTGCTAACTTTGCTGAGTTCTTATTATGTGTCAGACAGTTAGATAGCCAGTCATAATTATCCTGAACACAGCTCTGTAAACTATTGTCATCATCCTCACTTTACAGAGGAGGAACTGAGGCTTGGAGAGACTGAGTAACTTGTCGAAGACCCCAGTGTCATCATGGACAGAGCCTGCACTTGTCATCACGATGCCATGCTGTGCTTGGCCGGCACCCACTGCACTCAATGATTTGTCACAGGGACATTGTACCATGTGGGCATGACTAATAACTGTGACGGGATCCGAAGACTATGGATGGAAATCTCGTATGTAGCTATTTATAAATAAGTCAGAAAGATCATACAGACTGCCACCCAGTGAGAGATTCAGGGAATATCTTTGCATGAGTCACCGAGCTTCCACAGTCTATGCATCAAGAGACACTTGCACGTAGGAATGTTGAGGTAACGTTTGCAATGGTCTTTCTGTCAAAGAAAAGGATTCAAAAGTTCTCTAGTGGCAAAAACTTAAATAGATGCTAAAGATTTATGCTCTGACTTCAAAAAAAAAAAGCGTCCTGCTTCTCCATGATGCCTAAAATAAAGTAAAATATGACTTTTTCACTTGTTAGTGATTTATAGACTACCTCACACTGCGCCCTCACAGGGCATGGACAAAGGGAAGACTGAAATCATTAATAATGTAAACGACGCCCACATCTGGTTGATCCTCCCAGGTGAATGAAGCGAAAGCCTGATTTAACAGATGGACACTGCACTGTTTCCTGATGGTAAAATCACCAGATGTTTGGAGATTCCAGAAGTACAAAGGCAGAAGGAAGTGTATTAATGATGAGGTTTCTGGCACACCTTTGAATTTTCTTACTTTTAACACTGCATTTGCTTGCACATAGGGTCTAGGTGCGTGAGTTGGGCCATTATTTGAATTTTAATTATAATAGCATTTTACTCCGGAATATTTTATTCTAAAAAGAGGGAACAAAGGAAATGTTCTTACAAAGCGCTGCCAGTCTATACAAAACGTTATTCGAGGCTTGAAAAAAATTTAGGCGTTTTATTTCTCATTGATTTTCTTTTGCAAAAACCCTGGAAGGGGCAAAACATACCAGCCCTTGTGGCGATGATTTGCCCAGTCCTTGCCTGGCTTGGCCTCCATCGCTCTGCCCCGTGCTGCAGGGGGATCGTAGCTCATTTGCCCCAATATTTGACTAGGCTATATCCATTATTTTTAAGCCTCTGACCTTAACAGGAAGTTGAGACCACCATGGTTCAAGAAAGGGAAAGTGTGGAGGTTGTAATACCGAGGAACTGGCATGAGGATTTGGGTGCCGGCTGAAGCACAGGAGGGAGATTTTTTTCTTGGTGGGTAAGAGCATAAAAGCAAGGGCTGTGCAGAGAACAAGAGTTCTGTTTAAGTTCTGACACCAACATTTCCTAACCGGGTGGCCTTATCTTTGGACCGGTTACTTAATCTCTTTCTCTCTTGGTTCTCAGTTTTCTCCTCTGTACAATGGGATCATAATGCATACCTCAGAAAATAGTATTGATGATCAATGAGATAAAGGATGGAAACGTGTTTTGCTGGTACCTGGTAAAGTTAAACCCTTGGGTAAGAAGGAACCAGAGAGGGGAAAACTGCATATGGTGAATTGCGGTGCACGCTGCCTCAGGTAATTCATCCTTCCTCCCCTTTTGCCTCAGGATATTTCCATTGCAATGTCTGGGACAAACTAGCTTGAGCTCATTTGTTCCAAACCTCTGTTGATGGCTCCAATAATCAAAGTTCTGGGCCCTCCACACAGTAAAGTTGAGTGTGGTCCACAGTGTTCTATTATCATCACCAAGCTGACTGATTATTCCCACCATAAAAAAGAAAGATGATTCTATAACTAATACTTCAACAGCAAGCCTATTACAATATCTAAATGTATCAGATCACCACCTTCAGTTTATGTAATGTTATATGTCAACTATATTCCAAGAAAGAAAGGGAAGGAAGGAAGAGAAAGAAAGAAAGAAAGAAAAGAAAGTTGGTTAGTTAGTTAGTTAGTTAGTTGTTAGTTTGTTCATGGCTCTGGACTTGCCCCACATGGAGCCTCTTCAGAGTGGAGAACAGGCTGAGGGACCCCCCCAGCATGGCTCTCCCATCATAATTCCTCTTTCAGACATTCAGAAGTTTGGCCTTCCGAGTCTGTCTGAAGACAGAGACAAAGTACAAAACAAAAACAAAAAACAAGTAGCTTGCTCTCAGAAGCTTTTCTGAGTGCTCTCAAGGGGCTGAAGTTGCCCTGGGGTTAAGTACTATGTTATCAAGTGCTGGAGCGCAGAAGTACACCCTGAAGAGGAAGGCCAACCCTCCCTTTTTCCTGTTCTCTCTCAAACTACCTACTGGGGTGACTTTAATTAGTGGGAAAACAGTGATTCCCAGAAATTGTGGAGTCTTTCGTGTTCACAAGGATATACTCCCTTACTTTTTTTCCCAGCAGTATATACAACCATTTCCTACTATTAAGTACTGGGCTAATCTGAATATTAACTACCTGCCAATTTCAACACACCTCTCCTATAAACATTTCCTTCCTGGGTAGGGAGGAAGTCCAAATGATGTGGTCTATGTAGTTCTTTAACTTTCTTTTTTTATGATTGGAGTAGAGCATCTGATTATTTCCAGGTGTTTCAGATTTTCTCCTGGTCTCCTTTTTATTTCTCCTCTCTTTGAGCTATTTTGGCAATGAATGTGACCATGAGGTCTAATGCTATAAAGGATGTGTTCACCACTTCCCTCTCATGTCTGTCTCTTTATTTAACCACAAGTTCACTGTCTTTATCCATGTTAATTCCCCGAGGTATTCACACAGCATTTGTGTTGACTGCCTTAATTTTGATCTTCTCTAATCATTCCCTGCCAGATGGTAGTTAAAGTTTAATAGTCCCTATAAAAATAGTTCCCTTTCTTCTTTCATCAGTCATGTGTGTTTACTTAGCTAACTGCTGGATGTTCAGAATGAACACAGAGTGACCACCAACAAAATGAAGTCAACAAACACATTGGCTTAATACTTTTTGTGGTAGCTAAAGATGTTGCCTGCCATTACCCACTCAGCCATTATCCTTACATTTTATTGTCTTTCCTTTTCTGTTTTTGTTAGTTTTCTTTCCTTTTTATCTCCCTTCTCAGGTTGTTTGATGGAAAGTCACAAGACTGCAAGACCTGGCAGTCATCAGTAGGCAAAAATTAAAGTGTGTGGTCATGTCCAAGTCCAGTAGCATCTAGGTGCTAGATAAATGACATCTGGCCTAGCTAGAGAGCCTCCCTTGCCACGCCCATGTAAGATGTGAGTGAGCATCATTCTTCATGATTCAGATAAAGAAGCTGATGTAACTCACAGAAGCCCACACAAGAGTCTAGGATAGAACTTGCCATTCTTTTTTTTTTTTTTTTTTAAGATTTTTTTTTTTTAAGTAATCTCTACACCCAACATGGGGCTTGAACTCACAACCCCGAGACCGAGTGTCACACATTCCTCTGACTGAGCCAGCTGAGTGCCCCAAACTTGGCATTCTTAAGGAATGAAACAAAAAAATCCAGCTAAATATAACAAATTCATCTCTAAATAAAAAATACGCCCTTTGTGTTTTTCTTGCATAGTGCTAGCATTCCTGAGCTGACCAGTTCAGAAATTGACAACTAAGTAAGGATAGATGATATGCCATTTTCAGACTGGGTAACTGAAGTCAGTCATATGACATGACCCTTGCCAGGCCACACACACATCTCTAGAAGGATCCTGTCACTTAGATTTACATTAGATTTGTTAAAATATATAGGAGTTAGTTAAAAAATAAACAAAACTCACCAAAGATTAACAGCATTTTTAGAGCAAATGTTCTGGGTGACTTTATATATTCATTCCATTTAAAGCCTATAAAATTCAGAACTCCAGGAAAGGGGTCTGCCTGAAGGTCAAATTTAGCACACTGCCTGTTTTTTGTAAATAATGTTTTATTGGAACATAGTTGTGCTCATTCTTTTGCATATTGTTTATGACTGCTTTCGCACCACAATGGCATTGTTGGGTGGTTTTAACAGAGACAATATGAACTGCAAAGCCGAAAATATTTACTATGTGGCCTTTACTGAAAAACATGGCCAATCCTTGCTCTAGTTCTTTGAATTATAGCATTGCATGTTATTTCTACTTAAATAATTACTTTCTTCTTATGATTCAGAAATGCTATTTGGTGTTATCTTCAAATGATGCTGACTTTTTGGCCACCTGGGTAGCTCACTCGGTTAAGCTTCTGCTTTGGCTCAGGTCATGATCCTGGTGTCCTGGGATCAAGTTCCACATTGGGCTCCCTGCTCAGTGGGGAACCTGCTTCTCCTTCTCCCTCTGCCACTTACCTTGCTTCTCCTCTCTCTCTCTCTGACAAATAAAATCTTTTTTTAAAAATGATGACAGCAAAGGAAACAATCAACAAAACAAAGAGGCAACCCACAGAATAGGAAAAGATAATCGCAAATGACACTACAAAGGACTGATATCCAAGATCTATAAAGAACTCCTCAAACTCAACACCCAAAAAAAAAGATTATCACATCAAAAAACAGGCAGAAGACATGAACAGACACTTCTCCATAGAAGACATACAAATGGCTAACAGATGCATGAAAAAAATGTTCATCATCATTAGCCATCAGGGAAACTCAAATCAAAACCACATTGAGATACCACCTTATACCAGTTAGAATGGCCAAAATTAAGACAGGAAACAACAATTTTTGGAGAGGCTGCAGAGAAAGGGGAACCCTCCTACACTGTTGATGGGAATGTAAGTTCCAGCCACTTTGGAAAAAAAGTGTGGAGATTCCTTAAAAAATTAAAAATAGAGCTACCCTATGACCCTGCTATTGTACTATTGGGTATTTACCACAGAGATACAGATCTAGTAAAAAGAAGGGCCATATGTACCCTGATGTTCATAGCAGACTGGCCACAGTCGCCAAACTATGGAAAGAACCAAGGTTGAATAGATAAAGAAGATATGGTCCATATATACAATGAAATATTACACCTCCATCAGGATGAATGCCCAATTTTGTATTAACATGGGTGGGACTGGAGGAGATTATGCCGAGTGAAATAAGCCAAGCCAAGAAAGTCAGTTATCATATGGTTTCACTTACTTGTGGACCATAAGGAGTAACATGGAGGACATTAAAAGAAGGAAAGGAAATGTGAGCTGGGATAAATCAAGAGAGGGTGTCGAAGCATGGAGACTTTGGACTCTGAGAAACAAACTGAGAGTTTTGGAAGGGAGGGGGTTGGGGGAGGTGGGTGAGCCTGGTGGTGGGTATTAAGGAGGGCGTGTATTGGGCCACCTGGGTGGCTCAGTTGGCTAAGCGACTGCCTTCAGCTCAAGTCATGATCCCGGAGACCTGGGATCAAGCCCCACATTGGGCTCCCTGCTCAGTGGGAGGCCTGCTTCTCCCTCTCTCACTCCCCCTACTTGTGTTCCCTCTCTAGCTGTGTTTCTCTCTGTCAAATAAATAAATAAAAATCTTAAAAAAAAAAAAAGGCCTCAACAACAAAAAAAATAGCATTTCAAATGCAAAAGGATTCTAAAATCATCAACCAAAATGTGTATTAATTGACTACCTGGAAGAGTTAAAAAATGACAAATGTTCAATAACTTCTTGGTGATCTGAGAAGCAGTTAATAACCACTGTGCCTTCCATAGGTAGTGGCAATCTAAAATACGAGCAAAACATACCCCAATGAATAGGCAAGGAAAAAAAGAACTGTTAGTATTTGTCCAGTTTTGTAATTTGGAGCAAGGACCATAACCTATATCTGGGCTTTGTTTCTTCATCTACAAATCAATGCCATGTATTAAATAATCACTAGCATCCCTATTAGCACTAATATTCTATCACCCATATTGTACTCCAAAGTGTAATGTATTCTACAAAGTATAAGTGACCCTTTCCTCCTACTCTTGCCCCCTGCCAAAAGGAAAACAAGAAGTTTCTAGACTCTCATAGGATTACAGCTGGTCCCAATGTTTTCTTTTAATTTTAATTCCAATATAGTTAACATATAGTATCATATTAATTTCAGGTATACAATATAGTGATTCAACAATTCTATACATTACTCAGTGCTTATCATGATAAGCACCCTCCTTAATCCCCATCCATTATTTCACCCATCTCTCCCCAATTCCCCTCTGGTAACCATCTGCTTTCTATAGTTAAGGATCTGTCTTTTAGTTTGTCTTTTTTTTCCCTTTGTCTGTTTGTTTCTTAAATTCCACATATGAGTAAAATCATGTGGTATTTGTCTTTCTTTGAGTGACTTATTCCACTTAGCATTATACTCTCTAGGTCTGTCCATGTTGTTGCAAATGGCAAATTTTCATTCTTTTTTATGGCTGAGTAATATTTCATTGTTATATGAAATTGTAAATAATGTCATTGTTATATGAAATTGTAAATAATGCTGTGTAAACATAGGGGTTGTATATCTTTTTGAATTTGTGCTTTCTTATTCCTTGGGTAAATACCCAGTAGTAAAATTACAGGGTCATATGGTGATTCTACACTTAATTTTTGAGGAACCTCCATACTGTTTTCCAGAGTGGCGGCACCAGTTTGCATTCCCACCAACAGTGCATGAGAGCTCCTTTTTCTCCACATCTTTGCCAATACTTGTATCTTCTGTTTTTTATTTTAGCCATTCTGACAGGTGTGAGGTGACATCTCATCGCGGTTTTGATCTGCATTTCCCTGATGATGAATGATGATGAACGTCTTTTCCTATGTCTATTGGCCATCTATATGTCTTCTTGGTGAAATTTCTGTCATGTCTTCTGACCATTTTTAATTGGATTATTAGTTCTTTTGGTGATGAACTATGAAAGTTCTTTCTATATTTTGGATAATAACCCTGTATTGGATGTGCCATTTTCAAATATCTTTTCTCATTCAGTATGATTATTTCCTTTGCTATATAGAAGCTTTTTATTTTGATGTAGTCCCAATAATTTATTTTTGCTTTTGTTTCCCTTGCCTGAGTAAACATATCTAGAAAGATGCTGCTACTGCCAAATGTCAAAGAAATTTCTGTCTGTGCTCTCTTCTAGAACTTCTATAGTTTCAGTTCTCACATTTGGGTCTTTAATCCATTTTGAGTTTATTTTTGTGTATGGTGTAAAAAAATCATTTAGTTTTATTCCTCTGCAGGTAGCCATCCAGTTTTCCTAACACCATTTCTTGAAGAGACCTTTTCCCATGTATAGTCTTGTCCTTCCTGAAGAGTAATTGACCATTTAATCTGGGCTTATTTCTGGGATCTCTAATCTTTCCATCAATCTATGTGTCTATTTCTGTCTCTGTGCCAGTACCATATTGTTTTGATTAATACAATTTTGTAGTATATTTTGATATATGGATTGTAATATCTCCAGTTTTGTTCTTTAAGATTGCTTTGGCTATTCAAGGTCTTTTGTGGTTCCATACAAATTTTAAGATAGTTTATTCTAGTCTGTGAAGAATGCTGTTAGTATTTTGATAGATTCTGCATTGAATCTGTAGATTGCTTGAGTATGTATGGATATTTTGACAATATTTGTTTTTCCAATCCATGAGTATGGAATATCTTTCCATTTGTTTATGTCATCTGCAATTGCTTTCATCAGTATTTTATAGTTTTCAGACTATAAGTCATTCATCGCTTTGGTTAAGTTTATTCTTAGGTATTTTATTATTTTGGTGCAAATGTAAATGGACTTGTTAATTTTTCTCCCTGCTATTTAATGACTATTGTATAGAAATGCAATGGATTTCTGTATATTGATTTCATATACTGCAATCTTACCGAATTCATTCATCAGTTCAAGTTTTGTTTGTTTTTTTTTAAGATTTCATTTATTTGACAGCGAGATCACAACTAGGCAGAGAGGCAGGCAGAGAGGAGGAGGAAGCAGGCTCCCTGCCGAGCAGAGAACCAGATGCAGGCTTTGATCCCAGGACCATGAGATCGTGACCTGAGCCGAAGGCAGAGGCTTTCACCTAGGCACCCTCTAGTTGTTTTTTGGTGGAGTTTTTAAGATTTTCTATATATGCTATCATGTCATCTGCAAATAGTGAAAGTTTTACTTCTTCCTAACCAATTTGAATGCCTTTCACACTTTTTTCTTGGTTTGAATGTTGTGGCTAGGACTTCCAGTTTAATGTTGAATAAAAGTGGTGAGAGTAGACATCCCTATCTTGTTGCTGATCTTAGGAGAAAAACTCTGAGTGTTTCATCATAGAGTATAGTATTAGTTGTGAGTTTTTCATATATGACTTTATTATGTTGAGTATGTTACCTCTAAGCCTACCTTGTTGAGTTTTTATCATGAATGGATGATGTACTTTGCCACATGCTTTTTCTGCATCTATTGAAATGATCTAATGGTTTTTATCCTTTCTGTTATTGATGTGATGTATCATGTTGATTAATTTACAAATACTGAACCACCCTTGCATCCATGGGTATTTGATTGTAATTAATGATTTTTTAATGTATTGCTGAATTCAGTTTGCTAATATTTTATTGTGGATTTTTTCATGGATGTTCATCAGAGAAAATGGCCTGTAGTGCTCTCTCTCTCTTTCTTTCTTTTTTTTTCTTTTTGCTGTGTGTTTTATCTAGTTTTAGTACCAGGGTAATACCGGACTCATAGAATGAATCTGGAAACTTTTCTTCCTCTTCTATTTTTTAGAATAGTTCAAGAAGAATAGGTATAAACTCTTCTTTAAATGTTTGAACAATTCATCTGTGAAGCCATCTGGTCCTATACTCTTGTTTCTTGGGAGTTTTTGGTTACTGATTCAATTTATTGCTCGTAATCTGTTCAAATTTTCTATTTCTTCCTCATTTTGTTTTAGGAGGTAATATGTTTCTGGGAATTAATCCATTTCTTCTAGGTTGTCCAATTTATTCTCATAGAATTTTTCATAATATTCTCTTACAACTCTTTGTATTTTTGCACTGTTGGTTATTATTTCTCCTCTTTCATTTCTGATTTTATTTGCTTGAGTCCTCTCTATTTCTCTCTCTCTCTCTCTCTTTTATGAGTCTGGGTAAAGGTTTATCAATTTTGTTGATCTTTTCAAAGAACCAGCTTTTGGTTTTATTTATTCTATTTTTTTTAGTTTATATTTCACTTATTTCTACTCTGATCTTATTATTTCCTTCCTTTTACTGATTTGGCATTTTATTTGTTCTTTTACTGGCTCTTTTGGATGCAAGGTAGGTTAAGTTATTTACTTGAGATTTTTTTTTTTTTTAAGATTATTTGACAGAGAGAAACACAGCCAGAGAGGGAACACAAGTAGGGGGAGTGAGAGAAGGAGAAGCAGGCTTCTCGCAGAGCAAGGAGCCCAATGTGGGACTTGATCCTGGGTCTCCAGGATCATGACCTGAGCCGAAGGCAGTCGCTTAACCAACTGAGCCACCCAGGCGCCCCTACTTGAGATTTTTCTTGCTGCTTGAGGTAGGCCTATATTGATATAAGCTTCCCTCTTAGAGCAGCTCCTGCTACATCCCAAAGATTCGGGGACATTGTGTTTTCATTTTCATTTGTCACCATGTATTTTTTATTTCCTCATTGATTTACTGGTTGGCCCATTCATTGTTTAGTAGCATGTTATTGAAACTCCATGTATTTATGTTCTTTTTAGATTTTTTTCTTGTGGCTGATTTCTGGTTTCTTTACATTGTGGTCAGAAGAGACACATGGTATAACTGATTTTTTTAATTTGTTGAGACTTATTTTGTGGCCTAATATGTGATCTGTTCTAAAGAATGTTCTATGTTTACTTAGAAAGAATATGTATTCTGCTGTTTTAGGATGGAATGTTCTGAATATATCTGTTAGGTCCTTCTGATCCCATGTGTCATTCAAAGACATTGTTTCTCGGAGTCCGCAGTCTCTCATGGTTCATCTCTCCCTCCAGTTTCCCCCAATTCACTTTTCCTTTCCTTCTCCTAATGTCCTCCATGTTATTCCTTAGGTTCCACAAGTAAGTGAAACCATATGATAATTGACTTTCTTTGCTTGACTTATTTCACTCAGCATAATCTCCTCCAGTCCTAACCATGTTGATGCAAAAGTTGCATATTCATCTTTTCTGATGGCTGAGTAATAATCCATTGTATATATGGACCACATCTTCATCTTCTTTATTCATTTGTCTGTTGACGGGCATCTTGGCTCTTTCCACAGTTTGGTTATTGTGGAAATTGCTGCTATGAGGGTTTTAGAGGGGAGGGAGTGAGGGAATGGGTGAGCCTGGTCCTGGGTATTAAGGAGGGCACGTAGTGCATGGAGCACTGGGTATTTATTGTACATAAACAATGAATCTTAGAACACTGCATCAAAAAATAATGATGTATTTTTTTAAGATTTTGTTTATTTATTTGACAGAGAGAAACAGAGCTGGAGAAGGAACACAAGCAGGGGGGGTGAGAGAGGGAGAAGCAGGCTTCCCACCAAGCAGGGAGCCCGATGCGGGGCTCGATCTTGGGTCTCCAGGATCATGACCTGAGCCGAAGGCAGTCACTTAACCAACTGAGCCACGCAGGTGCCCCAATAATGATATATTTTATGGTGACTAACATAACACAATTTAAAAAAAGAAAAAATATATAAAAACAAAACAAAAGAAAACAAAAACAGACACTTTTTCCTTATTGGTTTTCTGTTTGGATGATCTGTTCATTGATGTAATTGGGTGTTAAAGTCCCTAGTATTACTGTATTACTATTGATTACGTCTTTTATATTTATCATTAACTGCTTTATGCATTAGGTGCTCCCATTTTGGGTGCACAAATATTTATAATTTTATATCTTCTTGTTGGATCATCTCCTTTATGATTATATGGTGTCCTCCTTTGTCTCTTGTTAAAATCTTTGTTATAAAGACTATTTTGTCCAATATAAGTATTGCTGCTCTGGCTTTCTTTTCACTTTCACATCCATAAATGCTTCTCCATCCCTTCAGTTTCAATCTGTATGTGACTTTCCCTTTATGTTTTAGATTTTAATGTATTTATTTGAGAGAGAGTGTGAGAGAGAGCATGAGCAGGGGCAGGGGCAGAGGAAGAGGAAGAAACAGACTCTCCACTGAGTATGGAGCCTGATGTGTGGCTTGACCTTAGGACCCTGATACCACGACCTGAGCCAAAGTCAGACATTTAACTGACTGAGCCACTCAGACACCCCTCAATCTGGATGTATCTTTAAGTCAAAAATGAGTCTCTGTGGCACCTGGGTGGCTCAGTCCTGGGCGTCTGCCTTTCGCTCAGGTCATGATCCTGTAGTCCCGGGTTTGAGCCCCGCATCAGGCTACTGCTCTGTGGAAAGCCTGTTTCTCCCTCTCTCACTCCCTCTGCTTGTGTCCCCTCTCTAGCTGTGTTTCTCTCTGCTAAATAAACAAAATCTTAAAAGAAAAAAAAAACTGAGTCTTTGTAGGAAACATATAAATGGGTCTTGCTTTTTTATCTATTCTATCACCCTTTGTCTTGATTGGAGAGTTTAGTCCATTTACATTCAAAGTAATTATTGATAGGTATATACTTATTACCAATTTGTTACTTGTTTTATGGTTGTTTTATAGTTCTCTGTTCCTTTCTTCTCTTGCTCTCTTCACTCACAAGGAATTGGCTTTCTTCGGTGATATATTCGGATACCTTTTTTATTTTTTGTATACCTATTACTGGTTATTGATTTGTTGTTACCATTCGATTTGTATATAAAATCTTCTGCATACAGTGGTCTGTATTAAGTTGCTCGTCACTTAAGTTTGAGCCCATTTTTTACTCCTCTCCTTCCCACAGTTTAGGTATATGGTGTCATACTCTACATCCTTTTCTTTTGTGAGTCCCTTGGCTGATTTTTAGTTAGTGTGATATTTAAACAGCCCCTGTAAGAAGATTTGAATTCTAGATAACTTTGACCTGAATTTCAAGAGGGAAGAAGAAGAAATGATACTTTGAGATAAGGAATTTCAAGTACTCTCATGCCAAATATTTTAGTAAAACTGGAAAACAGAAGACTTACACCTTTGTGGACATGAGGAAGTGTATCTAACACAGGGAAAATTAGGTATCAACTTTCCAAAAAGATTTTGAAAGGAAAATTAAGAAATATAACTGATAATTTAAATATTATTTTTATATTAATACTAATAAAGTCATGTTATAGAGTTGCACGCAAAAATCAGTATGAATTTTAAAAGTAAAATACAACCCTTCAAAGAAATTTTGTTCTTGAGGAAAGAGCTTTAGATTTCATGCCCAGAAACCTTCTCTCACTTTGTTCCCTCACACAAAGGGCTGTAGACTATTCCTGGTCACTGGGGAATCTTAAGGGAAAAGTTGGAGAGACTTTTCCTTTCAGAAAGTGAATTCTCATCTTCCAACATGAAAAATACAACTTTTACCTTTGAGTCAGTGCACCAGAATTTACATTCAAACTTATTACATGTACCATAACTTTTAAGTAGCTTTGAGAAGTTTATTCCACTGATATGTGTATAAGTGAACATTCAGAGTGACCCAGATTTATAAATTCCCAGGAGTGTGTGTATTTTGTCTTGATTTTTCAATAAGTTACTGTGGCTAGAATTCAAGCATTGTACATCAACCAAATTATCCCTATGTTCCATTCCAAGCAAGGGAGGCAGGGTAGGAGGTGAGCAATGCAGTGGGAAATATATAAGGAGGCTCTGCCCCTAACTCTCGGGTGGTCTAAGTCAAATACAACATTGGGCCATGGTGGTTTTATTGTGGAGAGGCTGGAAATAGAGGCAGGCCCACAGGTTCCAAATGGGAAATTCTTGGTAAAATATAACTGCTATGAAGATGCTATTTATATTATCTTTCACTCACAAACCTATTTCTGGCTGCTGTAAAAACTTACCATATCTTCTATATCTCCTAAATAGGAGTGAAAATTACTATTATTTTATACTTACTCTAATACCTTATTTAGGAAATAGAATATTAACACCATGACCAATGCAGGTATCAGAAAAATAATTTGGAACCCATAAGTGAAAAAAAGAGAAATGATTATACATCTAAAGGAGCTGCCATAATGAAACTGAACAATAGTAAGGCTTAAGAAACAAGGCAGTGACCTCTGTCTCAGGTCACAGTCACAGGTAGGCTGGCAGCCCTGTTCCACATAACCAGAGACTCTCCTAATGGCCTTCAAGGTCACTTTGGTTGTTGCCATTCTGGCCAGCAGGAGGGCAGAGTCTAGAAGTCCAGGACCAGGAATTGGTGAGAGACAAGTTGCTCACATCGCCTCCATCTACCTTCTTTTGGTATGAATTTCACCTCATACCCACACCTAGCTGCAAGGGGAGGGGGCTTAGAAATGGGAAGGCTCATGTTAGCCTCATCTTCATCTTTACCGAACAAGAGGAGAATAGATTTGAAAGGACAGATAAACCTTCTGACCACTGGAATGAAAGAAGCCTGAAGAGGCAAGTTAGTCTATAGCTCAATGTGTACAAAGTATGTACAGATATATACATCATATTTAATATTTATTACTAAGGATATGGATAAAAATTCTAAAAGCAATAAAACAAGGTAATGATATTCATTCCCACATTAACAGATCTTAGAATTTATAAGTTGAAGACTCTAATTCTCTGCCCTCCCTTACAGAGGGAACACATTTGTGAATTTAGTGGGAAACCTTCCCTTCTTGTTCTATTTTAATTTTGCTACATTTTAAATCAATAAAGAACGTAAAGAATAATTCTGTGTTACATAAAGTGGTCCCACACTGTATCTAAAATAATATAAATTATGGTCTTTGGATTTATCCATGTAAGTAATAAAAACTTCCTTTATTTGAGGGCATCTGGGTGGCTCAGCTGTTCATCATCTGCCTTTGGCTCAGGTCATGATCCTGGAGTCCCGAGATTGAGCTCCGCATCCAGCTCCCTGCTCAGTGGGAAACCTGTTTCTCCCTCTCTCACTTCCCCTGCTTGTGTTCCCTCTCTAGCTCTGTTTCTCTCTATCAGATAAATAAACAAAATCTTAAAAAAAAAAAAGAAAGAAAGAAACTTCCTTTATTGTGACTGCTTTATGGCATTTGCATGTGTGGATACGGCTTATTTCTGAATTTTTATTATTACAAATATTGCTGCAATAAACTTCATTGTGTATATGGGTATCTTTTTTTGATCCATTCTCCTTAACTTCCCCCACTCTTTCTTTTTTTTCTTTTTTTAACTTAAATTCAATTACTTAACATAATGTACTATTTGTCTCAGGGATACAGGTCTCTTAATTGATAGTAAAGTTGAGAACTAAAAAGAAGATGAAGGAGGAAGAAGATGAGAAGGAACGGAGATATACTGTAGGTAAAGAGTTTGCTTATAGCCCCATCCTTAAATGATTTGTTTCTAATTCACAACCAAGAATCTCATCCAAAGGTTCCTAATCAAAAACACTCGAACCTGAATGATGATAGACTCCAGTTTGCAAGTCAGCCTGTGGGTGCCTAGTTTGTTTTGTTTTCTTTTGCTTTGCTTTGCTTTGTTCTGTTTTGTTAGATAGAGAGAAAACAAGCAAGGGGAGCGGCAGGCAGAGTGGGAGACAGGATCCCTGCTGAGCGAGGAACCCAACATGGGACTCGATCCCAGGACCCTGGAATTATGACCGACTGAGCCGCCCAGGTTTCCCAGATGCCCAGCTTTAAGTGAGTCTTCCCACCTATCTCTTATGGTGCCCATTATAACACTTGTGTTCAAATGGGGACTATTCCTGTTAGATAATACAAGATAAAAAAGGTTACACAATTGCATGATTTTGTCTAACTTTATGATGACATTTATGTGATTGCTTCTTGGTAGTGACCAAGGCCAGAGTCCCTCTGATAAATTAATTCATTTTATGTCCCCCTTAATCATTCTCTTCAGAGGCTCATGTACTTTGGAATTTACTTGTATTAATTCACCTCAATAAAAAAAATCTTTTCCCTTTAACTTCACATTTATTGTGCTTCTTAAAGTTAATTTTATCATAGAAACTTCTGAAATCACCAGAGTACAAGGATGAATGTCAGCGTGTCAAGGGTTTTTAAATGAATTCTGACAAGACAGAAAAGGTCAAAGCAGATTTCTTCAACATGTTCAAATGTGGTCCTGATTATAAAGATTTTTACAAAGACTATTTAGGTTATTCCTTAAAATGACTGCAGTATTCTGCTATACTTGATGGATTAAATTTTGTCTGGAACACTCTTCTATCTCAGGCCTCCAACTTATGCCTTGCTCACGTGGTTTAGGTATCATCATTTGCAAGAAGAGTTTCCAGGTCCCCAAAGATATAGTCAGTTGCTCTTTCTAACATCCTGTCCATACTCAGTGGTTACATCCATTATTGCATTTGGTACATTGAATCATAATTGCCTGTTAATTTGTGCATCTCTGTTCCTCTTCCCTAAAAGATCAGCTTCCTGGGGGCAAAGACTGAACCTTAAATATTCCAGAAATTAGCACAGTGCCTATCAAAAAGTATCTGCTATGCATTTATTAAATTAAGGAACATTCTTCAAAACCATTGCCTTATATTCCATTAAAAAATGCTATGGTCATGAAAGACTGAGACACTGTCCACTCTACTCTGAGTAGAGGAGATTAAGAAGGCATGACTCAGTGCTCGCTTCGGCAGCACATATACTAAAATTGGAATGATACAGAGAAGATTAGCATGGCCCCTGCACAAGGATGACACACAAATTCATGAAGCGTTCCATATTTTTAATCATAAAACCAAAGAATATGTCTTAAGGGCAGCTAGGGGAAAGCGATCCCTTACCTATGGAGGGAAGACCATCAGAATAACGTCAGACCTTTCCACAGAAACCTAGCAAGCCAGAAAAGGATGGCAAGACATATTCAGGAAGTTACAAGACAAGAATATGCAACCAAGGATAATTATCCAGCAAGGTTGACATTCAAAATGGAAGGAGAAATAAAGAGCTTCCAAGACCCCCAAGGTCTAAAAGATTATGCAACCACCAAGCCAGCACTACAAGAAATACTAAGAGGGGTTCTTTAGAGAAGAAACAAACCCAAGAGTGACACAAAAGAGAAATATACAGAGGTAACTTATAGAAACATGAACACCACAGGCAACATGATGTCAATACAAACATATCTATCAATAATCACCCTCAATGTGAACGGCCTAAACGCTCCAATAAAAAGACACAGGGTTGCAGACTGGATAAAACGACAGGACCCATCCATATGCTGTCTACAAGAGACTCATCTTGAATCAAAAGACACTTCCAGATTGAAAGTGAGGGGATGGAAGACCATCTTTCATGCCAATGGACCCCAAAAGAAAGCTGGGGTAGCGATTCTCATATCAGACAAATTGGATTTTAGTCTAAAGACTGTAGTCAAAGACACAGAAGGACACTACATCATCCTTAAAGGGTCTATACATCAAGAAGATCTAACAATTGTAAATATTT